>JASAOD010001969.1:0-155281 GCA_030849845.1 Crithidia brevicula
AAAAAGAGATCACACAACACTCAGAAAGAGCGCGAGAGAGAAGGAGCGGGGAAGTCGACGGGGGTACACCGGAGAGGCACACACCCGTCGGCACGCCGCACTCCATCGATACAGGAAACAAAGGAAGTAAATTTACCAAAAAAAAAACCATAGAAGAGAAGAAAAAGAGAAAGAAAAAAGAACGATAACAAAAAAAAAAGAAAGAAAGAAGAAGAGAAAAGGAAGATAAGAATACGTGTAGAAAAATAGAGAAGAAAGAAAGGAAAGAAAAAGCTTAGAATCGAAAAAAAGAAAGCTGATGGAAAGATGAAGGAAGAAAATCTGTATATGAATAGAATAGGAAGAAGAAATATAAAAGAAAAACTAATAAGAAAAGACAAGTATTCTGGGAAGAGATTGTAAACCAGTAAAAAGAATAAATAGTAGCGAGAAAATAAAAAAGAAAAATGAACTAAGAATAAACTTTTGTGTCTCGCCTCCCAAGTGTGCCGGCGGCGGTGCGCATCGCCAGTGATTCCCTCTCCGTGCTGGGGGAACTGTCTCGTGGTCCTTTTCGGCAGGAGGACGAGCAGATGGAGGAGATCTGGCAGCTGTGCTCTCTTCTTCCGGCCCCACAAGTCTTTCTGGTCTTTGTGTTTTCACACACGGAAGATCCCGACGAGGACGACACGACCTCCCCAATGCGGTGGAATGCGCTGGTCGACAAGCGGGCTGAGGAGGCGCAGTCGGACACACAGGACGGCCCGCAATGGCCACGCGACCTTATTCGCCCTCGTATCACGGATCTCGTGGAAGAGACGGATGCGACTGATGCGGCATGTGCAACGCTGCGTCACACCGCGTTGGGGAGTGCGGCACCAAGCAGGGACATTCAGTGCTTGCGCATTCCGCGTACCCAGCAACGCTGGCTTATGCAGTTGCGAACTGGAGCTGTGTACAGGCTTCCTGGCTGGCGGCAAGGACAATCCGAGCGGTGTCTCCACTGTGCTGCTCAGGTGGGACGTGCGTCGACAGACGGTTGTGTCAGCGCGGTCGAGCACTTTTTCGACTGTCCAGGTTTTCGGACGCCGCTCAAGCTTAAATCCTTGTGGACCCACCCGGCGGCGGCGTTGAAACATTTTGTGGCGTTCATTGACGGGCCGGAGGTGGGCACCAATGTACCGGCCGCCCCGCTGGTTGCGTAGGCGAGGAAGGGCCCCGAATCTTTGTCGTCCATCCCCTCTCAGTTGTTTTCTTTCGTGAAACTGTTATATTTTATTTATTTTTACTTTTATACATGTAGTAAAATTATCATTGTTATTCTTTAATGTCCTATTACTATTATCATTATCATGATAATAATTATTGGTATTATTCTTATTAATAGCTACTTTTTTTTTTTCTCTTTTTCCCACTAACCCTGGTTACATTTCGCCTGTGTTCACTTTTGGTGCGGGACATGCTGCTTGGGCGGGCAGAGGATGCACTACCATAGGCTATACCACGGGTCCCTCCTTCCTGGCAATTCGCTTGGACATCTCGCCACCACCACAACGTATTATATTGTTTTCTCTACAGCTGTATCATATGATGCGGTTTGTTCCTGCTTTCCTCTCGGAGGTACCCCGGCGCGTGGCTCCGCGCCCGAGTAAGCAGTCTGGATTATCAGACAATGAAAAAAAGAGCAAGTCGAAGAGGCTTGGAGCCTCTTGGCTCGCTTATTGGTCCCACGGGTCTTTGCCGTGTTCGTGTTCTCGCACACCGAGCACGTCCTGCCCCAAGCGGGGTACGATGACTCTGCTATTCGTTTTAACAGCACGGTTGATCGTCTTGCGGAGGAGGCTCTATCCCCTTCTGCGACTGGCCCTTGTTGGCCTCGTGACATTGTCCGCCCTCGTATTGCTGCTCTCCTGGCGGCTGCCGAATCCTCGCCGGAGGTACAGGCGACGTTACGATACAGAGCCCTCGCTGATGGCGCTCCCTCCCGCGACATTGCCTCGTTGCGGTACCCTCGCACCCAGCAGCGTCTTCTCCTCCAACTCCGTACTGGGGTATGTTGGGCCCTGGGCGGCGCGAAGGTTGAACGCCCCGACCGTTGCCCCCATTGCCGCTGTGCCATTATCTGTTCTTCTGGCCTGGCCGCGTTTCCCGCGGCACTCCATGCCGTACGGCACGTTTTTGAGTGTCCCCGTTTTCCCACTCCACTGGAAGTTGAGTCTCTTTAGACTCACCCGGTTTCTGCGTTGATCCACGTAAACGCCTTTCCTAACGGTCCGTGAGCGTCTTGGTGTTTCTTTTTTTTTTTTTTCCTGTTCGTACTATAAACGAGTTCACGGAGACCAGCCAAGAGGGCAGCACGCTCCATCGAGTAGCTGCACGCCAAGGGGCCCAATGAGGTGGAGCCCGTACGGACTACCATCCTATTGTGCACAATCAGGAAGGCACCACCGGAGCGGGTGCCAGGCTCCACAGAGCCGTCCGTCCACAGCTCCACCTCTGCCGCAGAGGGGGCAGCGAGCTGGGCGAGGCTGAACTGGCGGGAGAGGGGGGAAGGCGTCAAGGAACGTGTTGTGCACATTCTCCGCGACACTCACCTTCGTCTTTCGTTCATGGCGCCTAGCCTCCGCTATGTCATCCTCCGTGGCGTTGCCATCTCTCAGATTTTGCTGTTTACTCCCCTCTACTGGCCGGTCGCCTCCCGGGCTGCCCGCGACATTCTTGGGTTGCTCTGGTCGCCCATCTGTCGCGCTATCACCTGTGCCGTGCTCACCACCCGTTCCTCCTCTGTTGCCCTTGAAGCTGGGCTGCGGGACATCAATTGTCATGTGGCTCGTGCTACCCTGCAGCTCCAACACCGTCTCTGGAGTCTTCCTGATGGGTATGAGTTTGTGTGGCGCACCCCTATCCGTGATGCTCCGCTGGTCCTCGGCCGGAGCTCTAGCCTTGGTCATTGTGCACGCCCGCTCATCTTGGCCCTCTCGGGGCCAGCATACATGCGCCAAAGCCGGCGAGACCAGGACGCATCACGAACCGCTGAAGACGTGAGAGCATCCCAGCGCTGCTGCTCCAGGGTTTCGGAGTACTCACGAATGGCCGTGCGATACGCACGAATGTGAGTAAGGCGGGATGCAGCATCGCCCGTCGCGATAGCGGCATTGGTGGCAGTCCGAAGGGCACGCAGGGATTCGAGGAGAGGGACCCGTAGCGCAGGAAGGGTACGCATGCTCTGGGGAAGAGTGCGAAGCGTAGCCGAGACCACGTCAGCAGCTTGCTGGAAAAAGGCCAGGGGAGACGCATCAGAGCGCCGGCAACGATGGGAACGTATACGAGCAGTCATGAAGGCGCAAACCGGGGCCCAATCTTTAATCGTGGACCACGCCACTGGGGGGCAGCGACTACGCAGGGTAAGCGGGTTACAAAAGTAGTTACCCACCTGAAGACGGATAGCGAAATGATCGCTAGCCGCCATCGCGTCAGCCCCGAGAGGGCCAAGATGTGCAGGCGTGCATACTTCAATAGTGCAAGACAGGTGGGGACGATGGAGCACTACATCCGGTGCACTGCCATCACCATGGCGCGCGCCGTATGGGATACGGGTGCGCTCGCACGTGTTCGCAATGCTCCACGAGGAAGAGTCGATGAGGGCAAAGAGGCGGGCACCTCGATTGCGCGGGTGATCTTCACGGGGGCGCTCTGTAGAACAGCGTGACCAGGTGGGGCACCAAGCCGGGTGGCGGGCGTTGAAGTCGCCGGCAATGAGCTCCACGCCCACTGCCGCAATAGCCGCCACGCTGACTTTAAGCCATGTATCAGTTTCAGTATATGTGCAGTCTACCGGGGGAACGTACACTGTGGCAACCGCCATGCATTCCGTTGCGTCGTCGTCTTTCGATCCAACCCATGCTGCACAAGCTTCCATAAGAGTGTCAGCTGGCAAGGTGAGCGGGATGGGTGCACTGTGAGTTGTAGCGGTGCGAGCCAGTATACACACACCTCTACGCCGCCGGGACCCCGCGGGATGCAGCTGCTGGCACACCCATGGGAACCCGAGGTCCTCAAAGAGCCGTCTCGTGCGCTCCGGGATGTGCCAGACCTCCTGAAGCAGCAGCACATCAGGCTGTGGGGGCCGCTGGAGAAATTGCTGGTAGAAGTGGGCCACTGCGGGGGTGGCAATACTGCAGACGTTGTGCGAGACAATCACCAGTCGGGGGAAGCAAGGTGACCGTGTTAACAAATGCAGGTGCTTGTCTCTAAGATACGCTGAACAACAGAAACAGAGCGTGTCTTCTTTTCATTTGTGAGTCGTGCATTGGAGGGGGCGGGCATAGGGTCTCTGGTCTTGCCACTGCCTCACGGTAAGGAGGTTTGTGAGAGAGAATTCGGATGCAGTGAAACAATTGATATGCCGCGAGGTCGCATCGGTTGCTCTCTCCCGCCGCAGACACGCAAGCCATTGGATTGCCGCGGCAACGGCATTCGATCTGGGAAAAAAAAAATCTGTCTAACAACAGTGTGGACAGCACGCACTGTTCGTAACAAGAAAAAAACTGCCACAGCTTTAATATCGATGTTTGAAGACCTTTTGTCTGTAGTGCCATGGAACACAAGCTTTTCTGTACTATTCGTGGTGTATTGGCAACTTCTGCGAGGGCCCATAATGTGTGGGTGAATTAGGTCCCGTGGCAGCTCAGGGGCTGATGTTCGGTCGCTTTAGGCCTCCTCAACTTGGTGTTGCACTTGTACATTGAATGCGGATTGCTGCGTCCTCGCAGACAAACGGCAACGCGCAAGCAGAAGATTACTTTTATAATGCGTGCTAAAAAAAAAAAAAAAGACGAGATAGAGATACAGATTAGTGAAGTGAAGGTTCAGCAGCGGATTGAAGCAGTAGAAAGAATGATGGCAGCTGCGCGACAGCGGTCACGCAAGAGTGTCTTCAATACGCTTTCACGTTCCATGACAGCCTCATACTTGCTTGTCTTAAAAACAGGTTTATATGTAGCGTGCGAGGAAAACGGTGTTTGACACGCCGATTATTCGCCATTGTTGTGTTGAGCGCACAATTATTTTTGTTGTTGTTTTCTTTTCGTTGCGGATTGCACTAGAGCTGAGTTCTCCTATCGTTCTTCTACGACGGACAGGCGAATCCGGCAGAAGCCGCAGCCGACAAAGACGTCAAGAATGTAAAGTGGCAGCATCCTTCATCGAGAAGTCCTTGGCCTTCAAATTAGAGTGATGTTTTACGAATTAAAGTATCTGTGAGAAAATAACTGTGAATAAAAAATGAGCCTCACCAATGCAAATAACTGGACGCCTCTCTTTCGTCTTCGTCATTTCTTGAAGGCCTTTGTAAAGTTGTAGTGCACCACAACAGAGACTTGTTGTTGTTGCTGTTGGTGTTGCAAACACCACGTGTCGTCGTACATGCGAGTACGTTTTTTTTTTATTGATTGTTTCTTTCCTCATACGAGCACCGCCCGCAATCCATGTCAGATTTAGTGGACTACAGAAATCCGTTGAGGTATTGTTGTTCATCCTCCTCCTTGGATTCAGCTGCCGTTCCGTGTCGCGCGGTCTTTAGCCCGTCAACGTCAACCGGCGTCGATATTTCTGAAGAATCTACAGGCGAGCAGTTCGACGACCTGTGCCCGCGAAAGCAGCTTCGGATACCCTCACGCTGCTTCGGAGTCACCCCACCCCGCCACGTCTGCCGCAATGAAATGAGCTGCTGCGGTGGCGCTGACGATGGGGATGGTGAGGTGAGCTGCACAGACGGCAGAACCACACGCAGCGCCGTTATGTCTGCCTTGTTCGCCTCCGACGCGGTGGCGAAGGTGTTCAGCAGAAACTCATCGACATAAAAGTTGTATCGATAGAAGGTGCGATGGCCAGTGGCGCTGCGGAGGCGGTGGCGCAGGGAGAAGAGCAGAATGCTGCCAATGCTCATGACCAGATCACGTTGCGTTGCCGTGCCTTCCCAAACGGTGAGCTCATCCAAGCGCGACGTGTTCAAAGCTGAGTCGCCTACTTTTCTGCTTGGTGTATCGCTGCAGGTATTTGCGCGACTCCCTTCTTTGGAAGGCGTTGCGATGGACCGCAGGAGAGCGTGATGGACTTGCACCTGGGCAAGGAGCTCGTCAACTCCTTCAGAGACTTCACGTCCCGTGCTCCTGCTGCCGTTAGCCTGCGTCGTGCGCCAGCGAAGGACTGTCGCGGAGGTGACACCTGCGTGATAAAAAATTTGTGCCAGCGCACACTCCACCGACCATGGCAGGACGGAACCAGATCGCTGACAGCGCAACGACAAGATGGCTCGCGCAGCACTGGAGGTGAACGGGCCTTCTATGCCACGTACCACCAGATGCAGCAATAGGAGCGACAAAAGATACACATCTGGGCACGTCTGGGTGAGGAGGAGGAAGGTCTGCTCCATCAGCTTTGGTCGACATAGAACTGGTTTTTTGTGGCGAGCAGAGGCAGAGGTAAGGGGTGGCACCTCGCCATTGCTTTCCAATGATAAGTCCAACGGTGCGGCCCACACCGCAACACAGAGGCTGTAGTACGTCGCTAGTTGCGTACACCACGTAGCGCTGCCGACGTTCTCCAAAGCGCTGAGGGTCTGGTCGTTGTCGGCCATCGTTAGCGATGTGAGCGCCTCCTCTGCCTGCTGCGCGTTTCCCACCCACGCGAGCACCTCCAGCAAGGAGAAAAAGAGGTGCTGAGCGGCGGGGAGGGCGGGCTGAAGTGCCGCAACAAGAGCGCGACGGCGTGCATGCGATGCACTATCGGCCTCCGCATCTTCTCCACTCGCGGCCTCCGCTTCGCTCATCACCTCGTCTGCAGAAGACGATAACGGTGTGGGTTGAGGAGCAGCTGCCGATGGCGTTGTGAAAGCCGATCGAGAGTCCCACTGCGACGGCGTAGAGGCATGTCCTCCGGCTTCGATGAAGGAGTGGGCCGAGGCGGTGGGGTCCGTCACCGCACCTGTGGCCTCGTCCGACCAGTCGGACGGAGCGCTGAAATCACTCTCCTCCGTCTCCGCTAAGGCACCCCACGGCGTCGCCGTCGCCTCGCTGTCCGCCTCCGCCGATACGTGGATTGGATAGACGTCTGCGGGGTCTGCATCATCGTCGACATCGCTGCCGTAGCTTTCTCTGTCCTCGGCATTTGTCGGTGAAGCCGTTGTTGCCTCGATGTGCAAGTCGGTGAGATTTGCTTTTTTGTCACACTTGGAGCGGAAAGAGCCCCTGTGTAACCCGAGGTCAAGCACGACTCGTGCGGGTTCCGCAACAGCAATCGCCAACTGCCAGAGGTGCCTGAGCACCTCCTCCAGCAGACCAGAAACATCTGCAAGGGTGTTGGAGGTGACGGGTGCGGCTGCCTCACTTGCCGCCTCACTTGACGCCGTACCTTCATGAGTGGTCGGCGCCGACGACTCATCCGTGGGTAGCAAAGACACTGGTGGCGTCTTGGTAGAAAAGAAATGAAGCTGGTTGCTCCCGAGAACGTGCCAGGCGAGAGAACCGCTGCCAAAAGCGGCACGGTCCGCCTGCACCTCCGTCTTGTCCTCGCTGTTCAACCTCGTGAGCGTAGAGGCAGGCAGGCCTGACCACAGCAGCGCCACCGTGAGTCGCCGCCGGCCAACTTGCGGGGGCAGTCCATTCAGCTGCGTCTGCAAATCGTCGTCAAAGAGAAGTGCCAGTGCGCCTTCGCGGCCAGACATGGTGGCGCTGTACACCTGCATCTTGCGCAGATACGCTGCGATGACAGGATGGCAGACCGAGGCAACGTCGTGCAAAACCGAGGGCACCAGTCCCGCAACCTTCGCGCTGCTCCCTCCCGCGGCACCCGTTCTGGTAGACGCAAATGCGTCACCAAAGACGGCGATCGAGTGAACCAGCTTCAGCAGCACCAAGAGAGAGGGCTGCCCCGTGCGACGCAGCAGAGCAGCTTCATTGGTAGAAGGGCTATCTAGTGAAGTGGATCCGGTACCGAGCTTGCTCTGACTGCCATCCGCCATCGACACTGGCGACGAAGAGCGCAACACGGGAAGGGTCGCGTAGTGGCGGAAGATCCCCACCAGCACGCACACCACCTCCTCCCTCAACTCTCGTGTCGCCGTCAGATACGTCTGCATCTGAGCGCGCGCTTCTTCGGTGCACAGATGCGTCGGCGGTGTTGGTGGGCACGGAGTGGCAAAGGAGGAGTGCAACAGCAGTGCTGCATCTCCTCGACGAGCGCCACGGCGAGTGGATCTGCTGGCGTCCGTGCTAGCACCAGCGTCTTCACCAAAGGGGTAAAGTTGGGGCACAGAGTCCGAAAGGGTTTGCTGCGACTCGCCAGATACGGCAGCGGCCACGTGCATGGCGCGCCGACAGCGCTCCGCTTGCGGGCAGAGCGAGACACCCTCGAAGAGGAGCCTTTGTGCTGCGATCGATGCCTCTCCTTCTGCACTCGGTAGCTGCGGGTTGTGCGGCGTGTCGCGGAAGGTGCGCAGCCGGGTCGTCTGAGCGAGAGCTACCACATCGGTCCACGCCTGCAACGCCTCCGCCTTTCCCTTGCTCAGGGGGTGAAGCGTACTGTAGTACGTCGACGGCACCGCCGCGGCCCCCTCCATGGCCCACAGCGCCAACAACACCGTCACGGTACTACCAGCGTGAAAGACATTCGGAAAGGCGGTGCACAACGCGTGGAAGAGTCGTCCCCACAGCCGTGCCGGGGTGGCCGGTTGCTGGGCAATGTTGCGGTTCAGCCAGCCGCACTCCTGAAAGCAAAAGGCGACTTGTGTGAAGACCAGGTAGATCCAGCTTGGCGGGTCGCCCTCAACCGTCCTTGTTGACGTTCCGTGCATGGAGGTGGTAGTGAGCAGTGTCCGCATGGCTGGGGCGTAGAGTCGATCGCGAATGTCGGCGAGACTCTCTGCCATCTCCCCCTTTGGTTCCTTCACGCTTCCAGTTGTGGATTCGGCTTTGGCGCGTCGAGGGGCGCCAGCGGACCTGCGGAGGGACAGCATGTGCCCTCGCACCTGCGCCACAGCCGTCACAGCCGCCACTAAGACCGCCCAGCTCTCCAACGGCTCCGCAGCGCCTTCTGCGGCAGTCCCTACACGAGGCGAAAAGGATGCGATGTTGCTGGCTGCCGGGTGTAGGAGCTCGTGCACGGTCGGCGGCGGTGCGTGGGGGATGGATGTGAGCGGAGTGTCGCACACGACGGGCCACAGCCAATCCACCACCAAAAACTGTGCAATCTCACGCCCACGCTTTCCAGCCATCTGCCCAGGTGTGCATCGTTGCGGTGCAAGATTACCACGCGAGTTGATGGAGGCGGCAGACAACGTACTCTGCGCTGGTGCCGCATCAGACCAGCTCTGTAAGTCCGCTGACCCTACCATGAGCGCCACCTCGATTACGCGAGCAAAGAGAGGACTGGTGATGGTGTCCTTGCGATGCCGCACCTGCCGCAGGTGCGTACGCAGGGCATCTCGATAGCTGCCCGGAAACATGGCTTCGGGGCAGAGGAGGCCAATGGCCGCAGCCGTGACAACTTCACCCTTCGAGGAGGAGGTGGCACCAGCGGTGAAGTGCGTTTGAAGGTAGTCTCGCAGATGGTATTCTACAGTGCCAGTAGCGGGAGCGCTCCCAGCTGGCGCTCCCCTCTGGCCCCTGTAGCTGGGAGTGGTGTTGCCAACTTCAGTACAGTTCACCTGCTGCTGCTGCTGGCGTAGCGTGGAAGGAGGAAAGCGCTGCACCTGCGCGGTCAGCTCCACGGGCATCTGGTCCGGGTTCGCGTACCACCACAGCAGCACGAACTCTAAACCAAGGACGTGGCCCAAGACGTCAGCGGGCCCGCGACGCACCATGTACTGCTCCCACTGCGCGTGAAGCGTGAAGGCCGAGGCACAGAGAAGAGCACGAATGGCCACCTCCAAATGCCGTCGCAGCTCCTCTGGTTGCTCTCGGTAATCGTACAAGTAAGCATCGTGCACTGCGATCTCGTCACATGCGGTGTTTGATCCTCCAACGGTGGTCGGGGTAAACGAAAGGGAGTGCACCTCGCAGTATTGGACCAGGAACGCCTGCTCCAGCATAGAGCGCCAAAATGCAAGGAGAAACCTTTCCCGCGTCGCTGCGTCTTGTGCACTCTCAAGACTTGTCTTTTTCCACTGCTTTGCCCACTCCCGCTTCGCCATGGTGTGCAGCGTCCTTTCCAATCGACTGAAGACTGTGGAAAAGGGGATGAGAGACCACGCGGGCGTGTTGCTGTCGTCCTTGCCCAAGTGCGGCAGCGGCGTCGGCTCCGGGCACAGAAACTCTCTCGGCTGACGTACGCTGACGTAGAGAGACGCCTCTTTGGCGTTGTCGAACACGTGATTGAGAAAGACGCTCCCCGCACCGGAAGTCGCAGATGTTGAGAGTGCGGATAGATGCCGGGAGTGGGCAGTGTCGCTTCTTGTCTCGCCGGGCGAATCATCGCGGAGACCAACAAGGTATTGCAGCCACGGAGAAAGATGCGAGGGCGCCGAGGCAGCGGAAGATGAAGAGGTCGCAGCGGCACGGTGGTGCTCGTGTGCTTCTCCTCCCGCGACAGAAGCGATAGTGTCTTCGACAGCACGTTGTAACGCATCCGCAAAGTTAACTGAACCTGCCAGCGCCGTGCTCTCGTTCGAGGTTAGTGTGGACGAAGTGGGCAGGGGAGATGGAGCAGCTGGGGGTGCCGGCGCGGTGGGCAGGACTGACACACATCGAGCCTGCGCGTAGCTCCCACTAGCTGAGCGCCGCCACCGCCCACATTGTGGTGGAAAAAGTACGCTGCGCAGCCGCTGATGTGTGCGGAGAAGCGTGAGGTGCGTCAGCATTAAGTAGGACCAGCCTCTGCCTTTACTAAAGGTTTATAAATGAAGTAGAAGAAACGCCGGTTTTTTTTTCTTATGTAATTTTTTTTTCTACCGAAGATGTCGCCCAGCCGCTCTGAGGTCGAAGTATTGCGCGAGACGGGTGAGCACCTCTGTGACTAACCGGATGAATTGATGACACAAGGCAGGTCGGCAGAGCACATAGAAGCGGAAAGCAACCAGTGAAAAAAAAAGGAGGAGAGAGTCCGCGTTCACGCGTTGCCGTACACGAACCGCCACCTTTAATTGTTTTCGTGTAGGACAGTATAACGTCCGCCTACAAATGATGTTCACTTCTCTTGCACCATCAACAAGAAATAGAATAGTGTCGAGATTCGAGAGCCACAGAAAAGGAGAAAGATGCAGAGAGAGAGAGCGAGAGATAAACATGAGACATCTGAGAAGCAGCACCTCTCTCTCTTTGACAGGCACGGTGAGCAACAGAAGCCAATTCGCGGGCCACCGTATGAATGCTCCCTCTCCATTTGTTGCTGTTTCAGAGCGGACGAAAGCGGCCAAGCCGGTGATGCAAGACAAATGCGTTGATCGATGTTGCTATCTCGCGCTACACAGCTTTCTCTCTCTTTTGCACCCAAGCTGGTGAAGTGCGGAAAGGAGCCATCCATCCGCAAAGAGAAAAAAAATCAGCTGTCAAACATCGTTTTCCCCTCCCACAACCTTCCAAGAACAGACTTGGTTGTTGTTGTTGTTTTTTCCCTTTTCTTTCTTTATGCATGGTGACGCTGTGAAGCAAGCATAAAAAGCGGAGTGTCAATCCAACCTGACGGTCAACAAGACCACAGCAACTCCACACAATGAAGAAGAGAAAAAAAGAGTCGAATACAGACAAAAAGAAAAGGGAGAAGCAAGCTTCGCTAGAGCTGACATTTTTTTTCTTTTTTTAACATGAGGAGTCATTGAAAAACACGGGGAGGTAGAGGACGAGTTACACAACGAGAGAGATACAAACACACATGGAAAAGGGGATGAAAAGGAAACGTTTGTCGCGCGCAAACAGGCAAGGCATCACCTCTATAGAAAAATGGAATAGAATCACCACGACGCCAACAGCGGCACTATAGGACGCTTCAGTGACAACACCGAACAACAACGGAAGAAACAAAGAAGGCGGAACACCAAAAGAACATGGCATCAGTAATACCACGTCAAGTTCCGCGCTTCCCGTTTAGTTTAAAGCCTTTCTTCATTGACTCACATAGGATAACGCTGGAGAAAGAAAAGGGGGAAAAACGAGAGCAACTCTCGTCTCCAAGACAAGCCTTTGCTTCGTTCGCGTCTGAAGCGTTGCCTCTCTTCCTAGTGTACTTCATATTGCACAAGCAGTTGTTTTCAACGATAAGCGTTTTCATCACACGCTTAATTGCAGAAGTTTCACGACGTCGGACGCTTGGCAGCCGAAGACGCCGTGCGCACAGGACGCGCAGCGGGACGCTCCGCGCTGACACCACCACCACTGCCGTTGCTGCTGATGCCACCGCTACCGTTCACTGTGTCGAGGATGGCAGGCGCCTGCCGGCTATCCCGTGCCGCACGAACCGCAGACGTCTTTGCTAACGGAAGGGCAGCAGACGACGCCGGCGACGACGAGAGAGAGTTCAGTTCACGCTTGATCTCACTGGCGGGTTCGCTCTTTGTAACCGCTGTGGTCTTCGACGCAGCGGCAGCGGCAGCAGCAACAACAGCGGTCTGCGTGTGCGGGCCTGAGTGGGTGTGCGTTGGTGTGCGCGCTGAGACGGCAGTCACTCCAGCACCTCCTGTGGTACGGCCGCCTCCCTGTGGCCCGCCAGTGTTACTGCCATTTGTTGTGGATACGGGGACTGCACTCCCGTGCGTTGGCCCTGCTGCTGGCGCCGATGCCGGCCCAGCCGGAGACGGAGGCACGCGTGCGCTTCGCGGTGTTCGCGGTGCCGGCCCACATCCCGAGCTGCGCACCGTCCGTGTTGCCGGCGCCTCGGCAGCAGGGGGAAGAGCCGCTGAGATGAGCGCCGTCTCCGTAGACTGCAGACGCAACATCACCTCGCCGGTCATCTGAAAGTTGATGTAGTTCGACTCCGATAAGATCAAGCGATGACGGTGCAGAAACTGGACAATGTTGCCGGCACGCTGCGCCACTGCACTCAACACACGCGGCGCCGATGACCCTGCCGAGTCGGTAGAAGCGCCGAGAGCGGAGTTGCCCACTACCAGCGGGTGCGTTGCCATGCCCTTTGGCATCGGGGCCGGCGTGGTAGAGTGCGGGACGGGTTCCTCCTCTTCCACCTCCTCTTCCTCTTCTGCGGTCGCCGCGCTCCCCACGCGATCTTCTCGTGAGGGTGATGATGTGGAGTGCGGAGGCACAGGGCTCTCGCCTCCTTCCTCCTGCGACTCCTCCGGCACGGAGTTGTTGCTGTCGCGGAGCGCGTCGTCGTCGTCACGCTGCGACACTGCGTGTTCCGCGCTTCCGGTGACCACTGCTGCGTCGCCGGCCTGCTTCGCCGCATGCTGCTCGAGGTGATAGGCCAAGTTTGCTTTCATGCCCCGCGTCCAGTCGCGCAGTACCTCTCGCACCAGGAAGAGCTGGCGGTCCAGTCGATTGGTGATGAAGCTCGTCACCAGAATGGCGTTCTGTCGGTTGCGGATGACCGACTCCACGGAGTTTTCAATAATCACGACGCGCTGCATTGATCGACCCAGTCGGCTCAGCTCCTTGGTGTAGTAGGAGTCACGGTACCACCGCATATCGCGGTAGATAGCCTCGTCGAAGATCGCGCTCTGCGGGTCCAGGCGCCGCATCGCACGCCGTGCCAGGCTCTCCTCACTGGCCGTCCACAGCACCAGCTCGATGCGCAACGCGTGGGGCTCTTTGGTCGTGGCGGGCCGGGCCTCACCGGTGCTCCCGCCGACGATGTTGGCGTGGTAGCCACTAGTCGCCTGCCGCTGCGCCACACGGGGGCGGTAGAGCGGCGCCATGCCCATCTTGAACATCGCCTGGTCGTAGAGGCGGGCCGTGGCGTGCTGGCCGCGTGTGCGGGTGTCGACGAGCTTGTAGCGCGGCGACGGAGCCAGACTCCGCAGCGTGTGCAGCAGCAGATCGGCACCAGGCCGCAGCAGCGCGCCGCCGAGGCAGCGGTTGTTGCACAGCGTCTCGTCCAGGTCAAAAACAATCGTGATGGTCCTCTCGGCCTCCTCAGGTGAGATCAGCGCGGGCAGGAGGTGCTCCGCTGCGGCCTTGTCAGACGTAGGGCTTGCGTCGACTGAGTGGTTTGTCTGGCTTCCGTGGCGCGGTAACAAGCGTGTGTAATGATCCGCCGCCGAGGTCGGCGTGCTGACAGGGCCACCCATGGCACTCTCTGCCAGCGTGCGTCGGCGGCGCTCCGCGCCATCGGCCGCCGCTGACGATGTTTTCAACGCGTCGCGTGCTTGGTGCGCACCGCCTACTGCCGTGGGCGACGGCATGTCGTTAGTCACGGCCGCCTTTGACGGTCGGCGCACAAACTTCGCGCCAGTGCTGTTGTTGCTGTTGTTGCTGTTACCCAGGGCGGCTTCTGTCGCCAATGTCGACCGGCCGCGCGATGACGGGGGGCGTAGCGCTGCGCGTGTCGCAGCCGTGGAAGATTGTGGGGAAGGGGCTGAAGTGTCGGTTTTCTTTCCGACTGATGCCTCACTCCCCGCTGTCGAGCTGACCCGCTGCGATCGGCTCGACTCTCTCGTTCTCGCTGACGCGCTGTGGGCGTTGGGCGTCGGCTCCGGCTCGGCACTGCCGTGGCGCTGCTCCGAGGATGCGTCTTCCCGAAGGGGCGGCTTACGGGTTGGCCCCCTCATCGCTGCGCCGTCTGCTGCCTCGGACGTCCTCAGAGGCTTCGCGGCCGTGGTGGACGGTGCGCGGGGCGTAGGCGCGACTTCCTCCGTTGCCCGCACCACCGACAACGAGGACTCGTCCAATGCAGCCACGTCTTCGGCGCTGAGGGAGCGGAGGGCCTCCTCCACCTCGGCGGGGTCCATGTCCGCGTCGAGGCAGCCCAGCTCACGGATCAGTTCATCCGGCGAGTCTAGCAGCTCCACGTTCTCGGGGTGTCGCTCCCTAGTGATGGTGCGCAAGAGGTCGAGCTCACGCTGCTGCTCCTGCTGAATGCGGCGGCGCAGGCGCGGGGTGACCGGGGCGTGACCGGTGGTGTCCGTTGCACGAGACGGTCGGCCGTCGACCTCTGCGTCGTTCGCGGACTCCTCGGCTGGGAACAGGAATGTGCCCTTGTTCGCCTCCTTGGCCTCCTCCTCATCCCCATCACTGTCCTCCGCCGCGTGATCGGCTGCCGCGCCATCGCCGCCAACAGATCTCCGTTTGTGTACCGCCGCGATAGCCTTGCGGTGACTCCGCTGCGCCTCCGCCTCCGCATCCTTCTGCGACCGTTGCTGGTCCATCGCCTCGACGCGTTGGGATTCCTCGGCCTCACGCTGGCGCAGCACCTGAAGATCCTCCAGCAGTGCAGCAATGCTCTCAGCTGGCGGCGAGTGCGATCGGTCCCCTACGGAGCGTGCGCAACGCGTGGAGGAAGCGCTGGAGCTGCGATGGCGCACCCTCGGTGTGGGCGCCGACTGCGCGGGCACACTCTGACCTGCGCTGTCTGAGTCGACATCCGCCTCTACGAAGGTGGCGTGATGGGTGGGCGACAGCCCCACCCCAGTGCTCTCGGGCGAAGTGGGCAACGCGATGCCATGCGGCACGGCCACGGCTGGTCGGCTGGAGCTGCGACGTCGCGTCTCCTTAGGCGTGCCAGTGCTGGGTCTGCTCTCCGCTGTTGCCGTCGACGATGCTCGAGGTTTTTCGGCGCTGCCCAGGTCGCTTGTAGACAAAGGTGTGACATTGTGCGCTGACTTCGCTAGCTCCTGACTTCTCTTCGAGGAGAGGGAGCGGGGAGGCGTGTGAGGCGAAGTGCTGTGTCGCCCGGCTGTGTCCTCTGAGGCGTTCCGCCGCGCAGCCTGCGCGTTGGCGGCAGAGGCGGACGGCGAACGCGGTGCTGAGGAGGTGCTCATGGTCTGGCTGCCGCGCGCCTCCAGGACCGGGATTTGACACACCAGCGGCGCGGTGTCGTGCGGCGCAGCAGTTGGGCGAGAGGGCAGCGGCGGGGAGGCCACCTCTGCCTTGCGGCCCGCAGTAGAACGGCTCACATTAGGCGAGCGGACTGGTGTTGAAGGGCCGGAACTCATCTCGGCAGTAGAGGTTTGATGTTTTGCTGGAGACACATCGAGGTCGCGCGGCGAGGACGTCGCAGGCGTGCCAAGGCCGCGTGTCGCCGTCACCGGTGGACGTGGAGTGCTGTGCGATGTACCCGATGCCTTGGGTGCTTTCCGCGCCGCGTGCACGTCCACTGGTACCGACGGGGGAACAGAAGAGGGGAGGAGGCTCGGTACCGAAACACTGAGGTTCTCCGCTGGGGTTAGCATCGGAGTCGAAAGCGGAGTGGCCAACGCGCTGTGCTGCTGCTGTTGCTGCTGCTGCTGCGACGACGACGATGGCTGCCGCGACGACGATGGCGACGTCTGCAGAGGGTCCCTCAGGTCGCTCTTCGACACCTCGATAGGGAGGGGAGCCTTGCGTCGTACCTGTCCGATGGTGGGGGCTGGATCGGCGGTGCGGTGCGTCGTCGCGGTGGTCATCGAGGCCGCAGCAGCTGCCGAAGCCGCTCCGTTGGACAACGCGTGCGTCGCTACACGGCGCCGAGGGGCCTCTGTGCCTTCGGTCACAGACGCGTTGCCGCTGCGCGTGTTGCCTGCAGTCTCGCCCTTCGCTTTCCCTGCTACACCCGCCGGTGTGCTAGTGCTATAACTGCTATGATCGGGTCCGGTGCCGGCTTTCGCGTGCTTAGACTGGGCAGCCCCCGGCTCTATCGGGGAAGCGCTGCCTCTACGGATGGCGCTGCCTTGAGCGAGGCGACTGTGTGACCCTGCTTCGCCAGAATTAGCGTTGTCACCGCTCGTGCTCGTGGCATGACTGCTCTCGCGTGCAGACGGCGGTCGGCGCGTCTGAGACGCACTCCTGGCTGGCGGCACGTGTTCGGCAGTCGCGGCCGTGGTTGTGGTCGAGGAGGAGGAGTTGGCCTGTAGCGCTGCCTCGTCCAAATTGCCCCGGCTGTCAAGATTTGGCAGGTGCGCGCGGCTGCTGATGGTAGGTTGCGTGAAGCGCGGCCCTTTCGTGTGTCCGGCGGTCACCTGTGGCCTGTAGGACGCCGGCGTAGATGTGGTGGAGCTGTGTGCCGTGCTCGCAGCCCGCGGGGTTTCCGAGAGCTTTGGCGTCGTGGCCGTCAATGACGTGGCGTTGCTCGAGACCGATGCGTTGCTGTTGTTGTTGCCGCGCGTCCCCGACGCGGTGGATGCGTTGGCGCTGCCTCTGCGAGCAGGAATGCTGGTTCGCGTGAGGTTCCTGACAGAGGTGCTCCTGCTTGCCGCGGTGGCTGACCTGGCCGGTGCGTGGGCGTGGGGTGCTGTCGCCAAGGGAGTGCTAAGTCCAAACGGCGCGGCGGCTCTTTTCGGAGCCGGTGCGATCTGCAGTTGAGGTCTGTTGGAGTTGAGGAGGGCCGGATCGTCGGTCGCCGCACTCATGCGTCGCGACGTTGCACTTGACGACATCGCCGCGCGTAAGCGAGCTCAATGGAGACAACTGATAGAATAAAAAAAGTTCAAAAATTCAAAGGTAAGGGATGCCAGCAGTTTCTTTCTTTTTTCTTTTTTTCTTCTTTTTTTTCTTTTTCCCCCTCCTTCAACTCAAAACAGCTGTGTTGCTGCGGCGACGATGTTGCACGTACTGCAGAGCCAAAAAGATTAATCACGCGAGAGGAACGCACTACGCTGAGAATCAACAAAGAGAGAGTGACCGAAGAGCACACGCCAAAAACGACTCATAAATTGATAAAAAGGAAACAAACGCGGCTGAAAGTACAAAATTTCTTATTTACAAATGTGTGTAAATGCAACAAGGCAACTATGAAGACCTCAGCGCCGCACCCGACTGTACCAGCTCTCTCTGATGTGAGTGCGTTCTGTTGAGGGCAGAAATGATAAGGAAAAGAAGGAAAAACAAATTGATCCATATAACAGAACACCAATCAAACACACGCAAAAAGATGAAGCAATCAAGTTAAGGGCGTCGAAATCTTGGGGAAGAAAAACAATGTCTATTTTTAGAAGTTGTATGCAAATTGATCTTGTTTGAGGTACTGCAGTGTTGATGATGACGCTGCGTCCTGTACAATTAGAAAAACAGAAAAACGATGTTTCAAGTGCGTGTGCAGAGATCAAAACGCACTCGCACTAAAGTATAATAACAGTGGAGCTTGCAATCCTAATGACCAAAATATTCTCGCAAATCCTTTTTTTTTAAATGTATACAGCGTTCAAGAGCGATAGCGGCGTGTTGAAAACAACTATGGCGCTTATGTGCTCTCTTGACTTCGCTCTCTCTATATACTCGTTACTTAACTTTCTTGAAGGTGATTGCCGCTATATACAATATGAAGCAAAACGTGCACCCAGTTTAGACACCGCCACCGCCTGTGACCTCTTATTCAGGAGCAAGATGAAGGAGACGAAAATGGCAAGAAGGCTTTCCTTTGATTTGCGTTTGATTACTGCACTAAACTGCCAATGTGCGATATTCGCGCAGAATTGAAGCGAAAAAAAAAAATGAAAGGAAGTACCGACCTGACACAAAAATGTTGTCCAGGCGTTGAATGCAGCGCGATATGCAAGTTGTTGTTGTTGGTGTTTTCATCCAAAAAAAAGAAGAAGTGCTCGAACCGGCAACCACATCAAGGAAACAAAAAAGACGGAAAGAAGAGAGAGAGTCAGGTGGGGAGAAACGTGGATGAGCATAGACTGGTTTTAAAAAAAAAAGAGGCGACCATGGAAGAGAGCTTGAGAGGCGTGCTTGTGTCCTACCTGGTAGATAAGGTGTTGGACAACAAAGAGACAAGCAGTACGCGAGATTACGGCAGCATCCCAGTGCGTGGAGGGGCGGCGGCGCGAAAAGCAACGCTGTCACCTCTCAGAGTACCAACGCAAAAGATGTCACTGAATATATCCACCAATCAGAGGAGGTATGAGTATATATATAGATATTCTGTGTTTAATCATTTCGCTGGTAAAAAGAGGCAAATGGAAAAGAGGAATAACACGGGAATCAGAAACGGAAAAACAAACACTTTTTTGATGAGGTGGTGGTGCACCGCACTATACAAGTACGTGAAGAGTAGTGGTTAAAAAAAAAAAAAACCAAATCAAAAACAAAACTGGCAATGGACACACCTTGTCCAAGATATCAACAAGCAAGGACAGCAATTTGCCTCACACAGGCAGAACACATACACAAAAAAAAGGGGGGATATCATTTTTATATATATATTTGAGACATCAAGAAGCGCGCTTTCACTTCTATTTTTTCTTTTTTTTTAATAACGCCCTTTTTTTCGTAGACAAAAGCTATTTACTTCTATAGAGCACAGTCGTTCATAAGACCGCGCATTTGCCGCTTCCTCTCCTTGTAGGGACAGAAAAGGTAGCAAATAAAAAACAACAACCGAAAACATAAAGGGGATTATATTAGATATGTATAGAGTTTTTTCTTTAGAATCTACATCCCGGCTCAGCTGTGCTTGCACGCGCAATTTCACCAAAAACAAGTTTTAATTTAAACATAAAGGAAGAAGAATGAATAGACAAAGATAGGACTTAAGCTCCTCAAAGCCTCTCCCGGCTTCTGTGGACGATGATGGGAGCTGGGGTATAGAGTGACCCATCTTCCCTTTTCTTCTCCTGCGCAGGCCGTAGTTTTTTTTCTTTTATTTTTCACCCTTTATTTGGCGCCTCAGTGCATGCGCAACGGCGCTGCAATGTGAAGCTTTACGGAAAGAAGTTTTCTTCAAGAGGCATCGGTGGCAAGCGAGGAGAAAAAAGCTGAGAAGTTGCAACAACAACAAAAAGAAAGGTGTGACCTGCTCGTATTGCGTTAACCAACTTCACGGCTCATCTCCCTCACCTCGTCCCTTGTGTGCAACACGATACTGCACCGCTGGACCTCCCACCCCCCCACCCCCAACTCCCGCCCTACAAAGACGGTGGAGAGTGGGTGAGAGGGGGGCGACAGCGCTGGAAGAAGTCCGTTTCCGCCTCCACTTGCTCCCCCTCCTCCTCCTCATACCAGCCCTCTTCATCGTCCTCGTCGTCGTAGTAGTACTCGCCATCCTCGCCCTCGTAGCCATCCTCGCCCTCGTAGGCGTAGAAGTAGCCGTCCTCGCCGTAGTAGCCGTACGCCTCCCCTTCCTCGTCGTACTCTCCCTCCTCCTCCTCCTCCTCTTCACCATAGTCCCTCGCACGCACATCACGAGGACTGGGCTGAGCGTAGAGGTTTGTCAAGGCTCTTGAGGCGTCGTCGTGCGGCATGGCGGTGCGGCGTGCACCCGGGCTGCGCATCTCGTCCGTGCCGAGGACGTTCCGGCTGCCAGCGTGCTGCGAAGGCGAGGGGGCAGAGGGACGCCGCCCGTAGCGTCCGGGACTGTACGGCGGTGGTGTTGCCGCTGCGGCCGCGTGCTGCATCGGTGCGAACCCACGCTGGCCCTCGGCTCTACCGGTGCGGGGCGAAGAGCCATGGTGGTCGGCAGGACTACCGCCGCCGCGGTGGCTTGGTGGGGCTGGCGGGGGCGGCTTGGCACCGCGTTCGCCCGGTCGTGCCGCAGTGGTGTAGGCGACGTCGCGGGCCAGTGGGCGGGACGGTGGCCGCGGCACCTCCTCCGGGGCCTTGGACGGTGCCAAGACGTTGAGCTGGCCACGGACAAGGGAGGCGGTGACGCCCAGGACATCGCGCACCTGCTGCACCATGCCAAATGGACCCCATCGCGTGCTGCTGCTGCTGGTGGTGGTGGTGGCTGCGTGGCTCGCAGCTGCCGAGGGCACTTTCCGGCGTCCAGCCCCAGACGCCGCCGACGCATCTGCCACACTTGTAGCCGTGGTGGCGTCGGCGTAGGCGGAGGACGTGTTGTTGTATAGATCAGCTGGGTACGGGTCCCGCCGTGTGTGCGCCGTGGCGGTGCTGCGGCTACTTTGCGTGGAGACACAGAAGCCGGGAGGCTGAGTAGAGGCAGTGGTGTTTGCCGCCTGCGAAGTCGCGAGCTCTGCCTTCACCAGCCCGTGTCTGCCCGACACAGCTGAGCTCTGGCGTTGCGCGCGGAGGTGGTTGTGGGGGTGCTGCTGCTGCCCATACACCTGGCCTCCTCCGTGGGGTTGCTTGAAGAAGCCGCAAGGGGAGTTAGGTTCCATGGGAGGAGGCTGGAGTGGAGTCATGGGACTGGCGCCAAGCTGGCTCAGCTGACGCAGCGTGCGGGGACTCGGCGGCTCCCGCCTTCCGTGGACCACGCTGAAGAGGCGTGTTTGCAGCTGCGGCGGACGCACCGGCAGCACGCCGTGGATGGGCGAAGGGGGCACGCCGGCTGCACGAAGGCTCGCCACAGGTGTCGTGGCGCTACCGGGCAGGCTGGCACCACTCAAGCTGCTGCGTGGCGCATCGAAGACGCTGTGCGCCATCATGAGCGAGCTGGCCGGACTGCAGAACGTCGGACTTCGCAAGTCGTGAAGGGGAATGGCGCAGGAGGCGGAGGCCTCCGACGCCCCGGTGAGGCGTCGCATACCAGCGGTATACGGGGTCGGGGCGTCCTTGGTGATGAAGACGGTGTTGCTGCCGACACGTACGTGGGTGAAGGTGCGTGGGGCTGGGGCGGAAAGCGGCGACGTTGCCGTGACGGACTCCGTCAGCATTCCCTCACTGGACAGGCCAACGGTGCGGCTCGCCTCAGCGGTGTGGAGGCGGCTCTTGTCAGACGTCTCCGGCACCACCCCGCTGCACAGGGACGACGACGGGGGAGAGGAGAAGGCTGGGATGCCCGCCGACGTCGTCGCGGTGGTCTCGGCTCTGTGGACAAAGTAGGTCTGCAAGGGCGTCATCAAGTCGCGACGGACGGCCAGCGTCTCCATCCACGCCAGCCACTGCTCCACCTCAACCTCCTTCAGCAGCAGGTCAAAGTCGATGAGGTAGAGAAAGTCAAGCTCCAGCTTCGTCATCTCACTCAGCGGAATGCCGGAGGAGCGGGCGAAGTGCGTGTTCAGTCTCGTGGAGCTGTGCTCGTCGTACACCTTGGCCGCGACGAGGATCGCCGTCGTCGTCATGCGGTACCAGTTCGCGTAGGTGATGCTGAGGAACTCCGAGGCGCACTGCACCGTGACACGAGCCAAGTAGGCGAGGGCGGCGATGAAGACCATCGGTGCCATCTTGCCGTGATGCCGACCCAGGGCAGCCAGCAGCGCCGGCACTGTCTCCTCGCACGCCACGTCTCTCCCTGGCTCTCCTTGACGTGCCGCGCCGGAGAAGAAGTGGCGGGGCTGCAGGGACGGTACATGAGCGAACCCGCGTGCGCTGCCATGCAGACCGCCGCCCATGTCCCGTGTGTGCAGCCCATGCGTGTTGTGAGACGCGGTGGGGTAGCACGGGGGGTAGGCCGGGCCATTCGAGGTGGGTGCGCCACTGAACTGCGGGGCGTGGCCCGTCACCGGTGACACCCCGCTGCTGCGTGGGGAGTCGAAGGAGAGCGTGCTGGTCGCGAGGTCGTGGTTGCTATCTCCGCGAATGAAGCGGCGCTGGCCGTCGCGCCAGGCGGCCGGGGCGTTGGCCACGCGCCGCTCGCACTCGCACATCAGCTCCTCCAGCGCCACCTCATAGAACGTGGCGAAGCGCTCCATGGAGAAGGCGTCGGTGGCCGTGGCGGCGGTCGACTCGGCCGTAGCCGCAGGCGCAGCACACGCGCCAGCAGGGGCAGTGCCCGCCACCCGTCGCGGCAGTGGAGGGGTCGAGACACAGCTGCCAACGAGGGATGGAGGCAGACTGTACAGCTGCCGCACCCCCATCGGGTCCTCGCCGGCGACGACGCGGGCCGTCAGTAAACTGCTGCTGCTGCTGTGCTCCATAGACATCCCTGATGCGGCGTGCACCGGAGAGGCAGCGGTGGCGGAAGCTGCGTTCTGCGTGATGGCCTGCAGTGCCTGCGTGGCAAAGGAGGCAGGTTTGGTCGTCTCCGGGCGGGTTGCCGACCCAGCCAAGGAAACCCCAACAGTTGACGGGGGTGGAGGGGCCCTCTGAGTGGACGCCGGGGCAGCACTGGTGGCCGAAAACGATCGCAGCCGCCACTCCATTGGCCTCGACGCAGCCACCAGCGACGGGCCCAGCAAAAACGCTTCGGCGCAGCTAGAGGGCAGCGACACGGCCTCCCCACATCCGTTGCCCACGGCAGCAAACTCATTGTCATTGTCCACGACGCTAGCCTTATCGCAGTAATCCTCCTCCTGTCCAGCCGTAGCGGTAGCGGTGGTAGTGGCAATGGTCGCATCGACGATTCTGTTCACCGACTTGGCATCATGTGAGTTTTCCCGCTCCATGTGGACAGCTGTGCCGGTGCTGCTGGTGTAAACCGCCGCACTGTTGAGCACCGCGCCTTTGCTGACGGCGAAGCTGCCGTTGGGGTCAGATGATGTTGCCTGAGACGCGGAGGTTGTGGTCATCGTGCTGCCAGAAGCGTTACAGCCATCGGTGGACGACGGCGATGCACGAGCTCGCGCTCCGTTGCGCTGTTGAGGATCCTCCATGTTCACCCACCTGCCTGCGTTATTTTTTTTTTTGTGTGTGTGTGTGTTTTTTGGCGTGTTTTCCTCTTTTTCTTTCTCCACTTATGTTGTAAGGGAACACGTATGCGCGGTCCTATACTGCGAGAAAAGAACAGAAGATAAAAGCGTGAAGCGAGAGGGGGGCTTCCTCTTGAGGTGCCACTGCAGAAATACTCCAACGTGGAGAAGAGGGAGATGGCTGGTGTTTCTGAACCCACTCTACCTTAAACTATCTTTGTCCTTTGATAAGGTATCACGGCTCGATCAAATCAGCTAGCTCTTTTCAACCTCGTCAATCAAGACAGTTTAGTGTAACTTAAGAAAAAAAAAAGCAACTTTTTGGAAGAAAGACAACAGGAGCGAGGTTTTAAACTGTTATAGAAATAATAGTGGTGGTGTATAAACCAAAACAAAAATGAGATAAAAACACTGAGGGAAAAAAAAAAAGAAACGCCTGTTTTCTTCTCGTTCAACTTTCGTGGTTTTTTTTTTTTTTTGACACTGTCCCCCCTAACCGCACGACAGAAGACAAGAAGAGAAAGAATTGAACCTAACAAGCTCAAGACTGGAATGCAACTGAAGATGCACCGACAGACCATAAAAAAAAATAACGTCGAAAGGACCTTCTTTTTTCTTTTCTTTTTAATGCGCAACGGAGAGAAGACCCTTCGTCGACAACGTGCGTGTATAGAATTAAGCGCGCGTAACACCACTTCTCCTCTTGTCTCTCGATACAAGACGAACGAAGTTAAATGTTTAAAGCTGTCGGAAGCTGTAGGTAGGGAAAAGAGAGAATTCAAAAAAAAAGGGGAAATGGACAATTGTTGAGCTAAAGAAAGGAATGTGCAAGCAAGTAGTTTTGCAATTGTGCACCGCTGCGTTCCGAACACACACACACACACTGTACGGATTTGATTCTCTGGAAAAAAAAAGAAGCCCTACTCGACGCTACTCCGCTCGCTTTTAAGCAAGTTCGACACGGTGCGAGACGCTCTTTTCTTGTCTGCTTGAGGGAGGATTGATGAAGCGGAGAACAAAAAGGATTGAGAATGCAAATGACGACGTTGCAAATTAAAAAGAAAATAAGGGAGAAAAAAAAAAAGGATATACATAAAAACAAAAAGAAAGTACGGTTGATAAGGTTAAAATACGTTAAACAAACGCCAAAAAAAAAAGGTGTGGCAGACACAAAGAAATGGGGGCACTAAATATATATATATATATATAAGCTGAAAACAGCGAGAAAGAAGGAGAGATAGAAAAAAAAAAGGAGAGAGGACAGCGGCCTGAAAAGTAGAGGAGTAGGAGCGAAAGGGTATGATGGAGCGCTTCCGTATAATCTCCCTTTGTCCTTTCGGCCTTTTTTTTTTTTGTCCAAACTTTAAATTGCGCGTCTACAAGCTCCTAAACAGGATCGTTAAGTGGGAGGTGGCGTGACAAGACCAGGAGAAGCTGTTCCGACTTTCACTGACAAGATGGGAGAAAAAAAACAAATAGAGAGTAAAACGTTGATGGAAAATAGTTGTTGTTTGGTATGCGTGTGTACGCTTCATTCAACAACGTTCTCCACTTATTTGTTGTTGTTGTTGTGTGAGTGTATTGATGATGATGTTTTTCACGACAACGATTACTTTTAACCTTTTGCTTCTTCGCTCACCTTTTTTTTTCTAATTCTTTTTTCAAATTGCTTCTAGTCTAAAGACGTCTACTATCACCGCTCTTGACCTTCGTTCTTTTCGAAGATTTGTGCGTGTATGTGGGTGTAGATGTGCGTGTGTCGCCTCTCGAGCACTTGGCAATAAAAAAAAAAGGAGGCACGCGTCAAGGGGGCACAAAGGGAGTAGGAAGGGAGACAGCAAGTGATACAAAAGCGTGGGGCGAATAAGAAAAAAAAAAGGAAAGGTGAGAGACATGAAGACGGAAAATAATCAATTAACGTGCTAGCACATGCTTAAGTATAGCGGGGTTGACGTTCCCTTTACCATTGGTAGAGTCCACAAGAAACACCTGTGCTCGCGGAGGATGAGAAAGAAAGAGAGCCTTCACCCCAGCCCATCATCGCCTCTTACGTACCCAGTACGCACGTCAGCGAGAGAAAAAAAATATTTATTTTTCTCCAATCGTGAAAGAACAGCAGATCTGATAGTGAGCTTTCACTGTGCATGATACCAGCAAACACATTATTATATATATATATATATATATATTGGCTGTTGCTTTTTTTTTTTTATGGTCTTGCGTTTCCGCGTTCGAGAAGAGTGAGAGTAACACAAGTATATTGGCATAATATAATATATGGAGAAAACCATGAATGGAAAAGCTCAGAATTCTATCTGGTCATCACAAAAGCAAAAAGAAGAAAAAAGTTTGAGCGGCACTCCAATCGACGACTACACCATCGTCTTTTATCGTTCACAGCAGATAACGCTAGATGCACCACGAGCTTTCGTTTATTTTCTTTTATTTTATTTCTCACGATGTCTCATCGCCCTTTGCACCGCCACCGCGCGCACGGCAACAGCCATTACTGCCCGTTGACTGCGCGTGGCAGCCCGCTCACCGAAGGCACCAGAACCGTATAGGAAAGACGGAATGGGAGGAAGGGGGGAATAACGTGTGGCGCAGCGGTACACATGAGGGAGAGCTGAAGAAGGTGAGAGTGATCTTTTCTTAGAAACTAAAAAAAAGGAAGAAAGCGAAACAAAGGGCCGTCGGTGCCACTAAGCCACCGACAGGAGAAAGAAAGATGGAAACACACAAGCTGGGAAGGGGAAGGGTAAGGGCAAATTTAAATGAGAACTTTATCCATCGATGCCCAAAAAAAAAAAAGAGAGCTGTGAAGAAGATAAGAAAAAAAACACTTGAAACCGTTTCACGTTACCGAGACATACGGAACCATAACAGTGTCGTCGCATGCCTACCCGCTCTCGCAAGCACCGAGGCAGATTTTAATAGCATCGTCACACCGTCTGCATAGATAAAAGAAAAATATATAATAATAACAATAGGAGATATATATACGTGGGCAAAGATGTACCAGGCTAATTTAAAGGAAAGAAATAAGTGAAATATAATATTCGTTTTGTTGATTTTTTTTCCTTGTGGCTTTGGCAATGGTGGATGTCGCAGCACCAAAAAATAGAGAGCGAGAAAGAGAAGCGTAATGCTGTATCAGAGTCAATACGAGGTTTCATAAAAACATGTTGTCTAAAAGGCAAACCGGACCCTAATTTTTTAAAAAGAAAAATGGAGGTGAAACAATAACGGCGGGCCGTACGTACACGCATAATTAAAAAAAAAAAAAAACACTCGAGTGAAATTTAACCTTCTTGTTGTTCATCTTGGAGAGTAGCAACTTGAAAAAAAAAAAAAGCCCACGAAAGCTAACAGCCATGCTCTCTCTCTTTCTCTTCGGCAATACAGCAAAGGGCAACAGAGCTAAAGCAGAGAACAAAAAAAGAAACAAAGAGCAAATATGATAGAAAATGACCTGCACGACATAACCCTTTCATTCGCTCTTACTTGTCTGCTCGGTAGTCCCCACTCACCACTAGTTGCTCCAACGCCAACACGTCTTGGACAGTCGAGGCGTACTTGACCAAATACGCACCGAGACGCAAAGCGTTCTCCTTCGCGGCAAGACGCTGCGCCGCCACCCGAATGGAGTCGAGGTCCGCTACATGCGCAAGACCCACCGTACGGCGGATCATCTCGCTTCCCGCGAAGCCCACCGTGTCCACCCACACCTGCCGCAGCAAGGCATCCACGTAGCCCGGGCAGGCAAAGGCGGCGTCGCGGGTCTCCGTCGTGGCGAGCGCGGTGAAGGTCGCGTGGAAGGTGTCCCAGAAGTCGCGGAGGCTGCGCAGGAGCAGCTGCCGGGTGGAGGGGACGGCGGTGCGAAGATCAACAGCGACGCGCGGCGCCGCCTCCTCCTCCTCCTCCTCGTCAGATGCGGGTTCGTTGATTGTCGCCGTGGCCTCCCTGCGCAGTTTCTGCTCCTGCAGGGCCGGCAGCGCAAGGTAGTTGATCAACAAATTCCCCACCACCGTGCCAAGATCAAAACCCATTGGACCGTAGAAGCCAAATTCCGCGTCGATGACCTTTACGCGGGTGGCGTCGACGAAGACGCTGCCGCTGTGCAGATCACCGTGCAGGTGCGCCTCTGAGCAGTTCATGAAGCGGTGCTTCAGCTGAGCCGAGCGCACCTTCAGTAACCCATCCTGGCGTAACAGGGACTCGACCAGCTCCTCCTGCGCCGCCTCGTAGTTGTTACGCGGGTGCACCAGGAATGGGTCGGTGAAGAAGAGGTCTTCGGTGATGCCGCACATGTCCACGTTGGTGAACTCCTGCACAGCAGCCTTCTTACTCTCGCGGTCTTGGCCGAGGTCAGAGGTGTGGAAGAAGACGCGACCGAGGTAGCGGCCCAGCAGCGGGCACACGTGGCCGAGGTGGTTGCCCCGCACTAGCTCACGGCGCCAGATAACACAGTTCGACAAGTCCTCCACGACGGTGGTGGCCATCGCCGTGTTGTGAAAGAGAACGTGCTCGACCACCTCGGGCTCAAAGCAGTAGTGGGAGCGCAGGGTGTCGGCCTCCAGGCGGTTGCGATCCAGCGTCAGCGGCCACGACTCCCCAACGCACCGGACGTAGGGGAGGGACTGCTTCAGCACGGCACGGCACACGCCCTGCGCGGTGAGCAGACGAAAGACCAAATTCAAATTACCGTCACCAACCTCCTCGGCAGAAACGATTTCGCCGTGCGCGAGGCGAACGTCGCCGTGCAGGGGCAGCCACTCCTCCAACGTCTTCTCCACGTAGTCCACCACGGTGGTGGTGTTCAGTGTGGTGTAGGCGCCGGTCTCGCTGACGGTGCTGCTGAGGTCGACCGGCTTTGTCTTGGGGCTGGCGTAGTTGACGGAGTTGGCATCTTGAATGGCAGAGTTGGACTCGCTGGAAGCGGCCTCAAGCGCATTCGCGATATTGATGCACGACATCGCTATTCCGCTGGTTCTGTTGGTCTTGGTGTTGTGGCTGCAAACTCCAACACCCTTCGCGATCCTTCCGTGGTTCCGCAACGAGGCGTAGCGTAGATCAGGAGAACAAAAATAACAAGGTACAGTACTGGAAGTGCTGCAGAGTGCGTATTCGGTGAGTTTGAATCCGTCCTTTTTGTTTGTGTGTGCTCTCTCTTATGTATGACCCGTTGTCGGTGCCAACCTTTAATTCTTTTTCCTATTTAAGTATTCGCCGTTCAGGTGTGATGCAGGTGTCGTATCTTTCATCGTGCAAGTATAAAATGCAATTTCCGTGGTTTGCAAAGAAGTCCGTCGATCAGAAAGGAAGAAACAAATAAAAAAACACGACGAGGAGGAAATAAAAAGAGGAGTGAAGGCTCTACATTTGATTGGTGCAATGCAGGTGAGAGGCAGATGGAAGTCTAGTGACACACACACACAAAAAAAAAAAAAAACATTTGCCTCAAGGGAGAGCAAAAGCGCGTCACACACAAAAATCTGCAACTGCAGCTGCACCTGTTCTCTCCCCGTTCATGAAAGACATCGCTGAGACCGTACATAATAATAGATAAGGGTTATGGCCGACACTTCCACTTAATTCATCCACCTCGATAGAGGCAACGCGGTGCACTGCACCGAGGAAATAAGGAGGGCGATGAACAAAGAAGGAAGAGCGTTATTTATATCTAGCTAGCGGCGCTAGCACTAACAGATCCATGGAAAGGAATGGTGCCGCCTCTCTTATGCTGTAGTCATGCGCCAAATACGCGATGATTCAGTCGTTTGACGCTGCTTTGGTTTATCTTTCTTTTCGCGTTCTTCCACGCATGCTTCACACGAGCTGGACAGCGGGCACACGCTTGCAACGGTGCAGTGATACCCTCACGGTTCAATAAAAAAAAAAAGGAGGAAAACAAAAGTCCACTAAAGTACGAACGCAAAGATAAAGCACGAAAGCGGGGAAATAGAACACGATTGTCTTGTCTCAACCGTTTTTTTTTTTTTTTTCGTATAGATGAGTTCAAAAGCGCATGTGTGCGCACATACATACATACATCCTCTTTACGAAGAGGCGAGGAGAGACGGAACGCAACACTGCTGAGGCTTGTTGTTTATTGCATGAGGGAGAGGGAACCACTCGCAGAAAAAAAAAGAAGGATGATGCCTGCGGCTCCGCCAGTGCGTCGAGAACAGTGACGCCCTCCATTCTTATCTCCATTCTTCTTCTTTTTTTGCTTCTCCTCCCTCCTCTCCATTGTCATCTAATTGCACCGCACAAGCTGCACACATACCATTCGCAGCGCTGCCCCTCCTCGTTGGCCGTTACGTCTCTCTCTCTCTCTCTTACTGTGGAAATGAAGTATCGATACGGTGGCATCGGCCACCCCTCAATTCACCGCCTTTGACGGCGCGCGGGTCGACGGCCGTGCAGCCGAGTCCATCGACCCTGACGTGCGGGTCACCGACGGGGACGCCGACGTTGCGGACACGCGTGCGACGACCTCCTCACGTGCGTGGGCGGCCTCTACGGTCGTCTCTAACCTGTCGAGGCGATCCACCAGCGTCTTGTTGGTGTGTTCAAGAGCGTCCATGCGGCTCAGAAGCTGCTGCGACACCTTCGACTGCTCCTCCATAAGGTGCATCAAGCGGTCCAACATCGAAGAGGGATGATGTCCGCGCAGAAAAGCACTCGTGCTATCTGCCTGGGGATGGTGCGGCACCGCCGCCGCAGTCCCAAACTGCTGAGAGTGACGTGGTGTCGCCAACGCGCGCCGAGACGGCAGGCTCGACGAGGCGCTCGCACAGGGATTGTGGCCCAGGTTGCCGGTCAATCGCATGGCTGCATCCGTGGCGCCATCCGCGAAGTACTCCGCCATCTCAGGTGTGCTGACGCCGGTCTCCTCCACCCGCACCGAGACACCGTCCACCACGGCCTGCGACCGCCGGTCAGCCCCGCCAACCTCGCACAGCGGAGTGGACTCAGGGGTACGTCGTATCGACTGCCGTGGCGTGGTGGTGAGGGAGGAGCACATTGACCCTGCGGCGGAGCTCGTGGCCCGCACGGTATCCTCCACCGGCTCACCCCGCAGCGCCAGCGACGGCGGCGGACTGCGGCTGCACGCACGGCTGCCAACGCGATGGCGCTGGATGGACGACGGGGTGGCCCGACTGTGCTGGTACGTCTCCGTCATCTCCGCCGGCGTCTCATCCTCCTCGCCGTCCCCGGCAGCGCCGGTGTGCGACGACGCGGAGGCAGAAATACAAGATGCATGACGATGCGCACGAGCGGCGACGTCTCCACGCGCGGCCGTCCCCGATGCGGAGGCCTCCGGCCCTCCAGACTGGTTGGCGATGCTCCCGCCCGCCCTGCCGTGGACAACGGGAAAGTGCAGCTCGTCACCCTCCCGAGTTATCACGCTAATCAAATCGTCGCCGCACGGCGACCGCGTTGCCATTCGATCTCGCGATGCCGCAGCGTCCAGTCCGGTGGAAGCGATGCTTGTGACGGCCGCGCAGAGGTAAGGCGAGGGTGGGCCTGCGAAGACGCCGGTCATGGAGGATTGACCGGGCGTTTGGGTGGGCGAGCTCATTGCACCACCACGCGTGGCCGCCCCCGTCTTATCCACAGGGAAAACGTACCCTGGGTCTGTGAACATCCCTGCCATGGAGGGACCTTGTCTCTTTCTTTTTGGTTCGATTTGGTTGCAAATGTGCCCAATAATCGTCTAGGAGTTTGTGTCTAAACGCCAATCTATTTTTAGTTTCTTTTTGGCTCTGAGATGGAGCTCTGTGCGGATGTCGATTGAGGGAAAGGCGAAGGCGTTTGAACACAAACGTCTTCCAACGGTAACAAAAAAAAAAGAAGAAGAAAGCGTACAAGTGTGCCTACCGTGTCACGCGCGTCCTCAAGTGCCGCGTTGGCCCACGATGTGCGAGGTGTATAGTTATGATTGTTGTTTTTTTTTCTTTGTGCGTAATGAAGAAGAGAGCGTAAAGAGAAAAAATGAATGCTCAACGAAAGCTAGAAGCTGTAGTGCAGGACGTTTATGTGTGCGTTCAGAATAGATTAACTTGGATTCAACAAACGAGCAGCGGTAGTGGTTAAAGGTGATGAAACGACGTTAAAAAAAAGAAAGGAAAACAAATGCCGTAAATAATAAACACCAGCTTAAAAGACAGCAAGGTAGAGGGAGAGTAAAAGAGAGTGATCCTTTTGGACTTCCGCGCAACAAGCACACTAAAGCAGCGCAGCAGAAGCTGCACAACGATTGGTCAACCACACCGTGACATCTCCTTCATGTTGTCCGTGAAGTCACCCTAGAAAAGGGTGGAAAAAAAAGAGACATAAATTTTCTTTTTCTTGTCCTTATCAATATATATATACATTTTTTTTTCTCATCGCTTTCGCCCTTCGGACCTCTCTGTGTGCGTGTGTTTTAAGGCTTGTGTTGCTTTTTCTTGTTAGGACTGTACGCCGGTGTGAGAGCAGAAGGAAACAGTAAACTACTTACGGCCCTCGTCCGAAACTTTTGGTGTGTACAGCTTTCCTTGCAAGATCACTTGGTTAAACAAAACAAGGACGCTGCAATTCGATCATCGCAGCGGCGCGCACACGCGAAGATGGTGGCGTCGGTGGCGGTGCGCTGCCGCCGCGCTTCCCGAGAGTCATAGACGAGGCGAGCGTGTGCTACCAAAGCGCTGTGGGCCTCTTCGTCCGCCTCCGCGTTGGGGTGTTGACGTGCACCGTCCTTCACCATCGGCGAAACTGCCACGCTGGACGGCGCAGATGAAGCGGGAAGGCGGGATGCCGCAGGTGTTGTAGGAGGGGAGACGGCAGACTCAAGGCCTCCGACCAAGTCTCGCAGCTCAGACAACGTCGGAGGGGCGACTTCAGTACACTCAGCGAATGGCTGAGAGGCCGATTCAGCGGTGTCGTCACCTGCGGGATCCGGCCCTTTTCCCTGCTTCGCACAGCCCTCCTTCTTGTCCTGCTCGTGCAATGGCGCCGTCATGATGCGGTCGTAGTAGTCTCTAGAGGATGCAACGGGCGGCGTCGGCGATGGCTCGCCTGTCCCTTCGTCGACTGTGGCAGCGGAGAGAGCCTTCTTACGCTCCAGCTGGCGCAGATATGCCCCAATGGGATCATCGTCATCGTCTTCTTCCTCGTTCTCGGAGTGGCCCTTATCCACCGGCGACTCGTCCGTGTCCATGGCCGGTGCTCCCTTTACGGAAGAGTGGATGTTGCGCTTCAGCACCTCTCTATACGAGGCCGTCACGAACACACCCACATCTAGATCCTTCTGTGCGAGCACTCCGCCCTCACTACCCTGTGCCTCAGCCTTGCGCTGCTCCTGCAGCCGCCTCAACAGCGCCTTTTCTTTTTCATCCCTGCGTTGGCGCATGGCGGCGGCGATGGACGCGCCAAATTTGCTCTGTTCTTCACCGGCAGGCACGGCGGCAGTAGAGGCGACACTGCCTGCTGTTGCGACACCCAATGGACGTCGCCGCAGCTCGCTGCGCCACGGAGCATTCGCGCGGCCCAACTGTCGGCCGGCAGCGTCCGCCTCGGCCATGCGACGGCGCTGCTCGAGCACAGTGAGCGGTGCACCGTGTGCATTGGCAGAGGTGATTCCGGTGCTGGCAGCACGTGGCGCGGGCACTGGCGGCGCGTGTGCGGGCAGCGTCCCCTCGCTCTCCGTGTCTGATGCCGAAGACGCCGCATCGCTGGTCGACGCACTGCTATCCCGGTCAAATAGGGACATGGAGAGCCACTACTGTACCTTTCGATGTGAGGATCCACTGCTGGGCGGTGCGCGCCTGCGACGCCTGTTATTTCGTCGGGTCTCTTTTATTGGCTTAATCGCTCAACGATGTATGGACGTTGACAAGTTTAGATTTTATTATTGGTATTAGTGTGCGAATGTGCACGTCTTCAACTAAAGAACGAGAAGGTGAGCAAGGAAGAAACGGAAATTCGCTTTGACACAAAACCGAGACCACAAAAAAAGGTTAGTTTTCATGTGGTTCTGGCCATGAATACCTTTTGTACTTTCTGCGACATCAGAAACAAAGTACGCGGTTAATATTAAAGGAGAAACTAAACACCATTGCATCTTTGTGGAGCGCACAGTAAAGACTTGTTTTCAAGTTATCGAATGACATTTTTTTTATTTCTTAGAACAGTACAAAAGGAGGACAACCAACTATAACAACGGTTACCCGCCTCCAGAAAACGATGCACCCATCTTGAAAAGAGGCTAAATAAAAAGAGAGCAACATATCCCCCTGTAATATTTCACCACCGCGAAGGCGCGCAGCAGTATAGAGCACTGTGTCGCTCCCAACCAGCTCGCGCAGTCCTCCCCGCACAAGTAGCGTGAGAACACAAAAAGCAGGGCGGCAGAGATCCGAAAATCTAGGGGTTGCGAGATAGGGTCATACCTACGAGTGCGAGGAGTCACGCCCAACCGACAACACCNTCGAAGAAGCAGCAGCGAAGCACACGTGCACAGCAGCAGCGCCGGCCACGCGAGCAGCGGCACACAGCAGCGCACGCGCAGGCACACACACTCAGAGGATATGTAATAAGAAACAAATGTGCGTCATGAAGGGTCGGAAACACGGACCATATCAGATTCATCAGCGTGCGCAGGTCGTGCAGGGCAGTGCAGGGCGGTGCAGGGCAGTGCAGGGCAGTGCGGGGCAACGCGTAGCAAAGGCGTCGCCGCAGTGGGAGCAGTATAACACACACGCACTGCAGCCGCGCACACATGCGTGTCCTCCTCCTCCGGCTCTTCGCAGTTCAGCACCGCTCGGCATCACACGCAGAAGCGTCAGTTGGTTAATTCTGCTCTTGTGGAAGAGGAGAGAAGCGCACTTCACGCATCATCAGCGAGGCGGGGAGGGCAGCAGAGGTCCAAAAATCTAGGGGTTGCGAGATAGGGTCATACCTACGAGTGCAAGGAGTCACGCCCAACCGACAACACCGTGTTCGAAGAAGCAGCAGCGAAGCACACGTGCACAGCAGCAGCACCGGCCACGCGAGCAGCGGCGCAACAAGAATACGACTTTTCAAGGGTAGGCGTTGGCAGTCTTTATCATATTAGAAAAGGGGGGATAACTTCATTGATTTATGAAGAAACAAATTTTGATGAGGCATTGTAAAAGGTACAGAGGTGTAGGTTTATTCGCAGAGAGTTAGCTATATATATATTATTATTTCGTGGCTTGTTGCGTAAAAGGAGCGTAGTTGTTGCGGTGAGCAAAGGTACGACGAAAGCCGGGTTTTGTTTTTAATCCTTGTGTCGCCATGTGCGATGGCCGTAGACAAGCGCTCTTCGAATCGCTAGGAAAGGGAGAGAAGAGTCTTAGCGGTTTCATGTTCAGTAAGTAGATCCGTCTTTGCCAAAACACCAGACAACTGTTCGCAACAAAGCTATGCTAACGCAATTTTGCTTTATATAGTTATGTGTATTCTTATATGATGTCTGTGGTTCTTTGATAAGTGTCTATGGACTGTTTGCTTATTAGGACATCTGTGATTAAGGGTGACCAGGCACGAATCGGGGGCAGCTGTGTTCCACCCTGCCGATGCTGCCGACGAGAAAGCAAGTGACAAACCACTGGAAATAAGTAAACGGCATGTTCGCCGCTGCAATCCCTCTTCGTGTCACCGCAGCGCTGTTGGTGTGTGTGTGTGTGTGCTTATGCCCTCGGAGGAGCACCATCCTCCACATCAAGGACCCACCTCAAAAATTCAACTCAGACACGAAAGAAGCGGGCTGCGGCCAAGCCCAGCAGTGTTGACTTTGACGGCTCCGCAAGATACTCCACCGTACGCTCTCGCACCAATGCGTGCGAGGCCACCTCCCTCGCTTCCCCTTCGGCGTCATCCTTACGGTCGTCCGGCAGAGAGGCGAGCTGGGCGGCGGACACCCGCCCTGTGGTCTTCTCGGCATCTACACGCTTTGCAGTGCAACGGTCCGCAAGCGAAAGCTCCGCGTGAAGGCCACCTGACACGTCGCCGCCGCCGCGCCGCTGCCACCGCAGCCACCTTCGACTAAACCGCTTCAGCTGCGTCGCGGTGTACCGCAGTGGGTGCGACGACCACGATGGCACCAAGTCCTTGGCAACAATGGTGCGCTCCACTGCTCGATACCGAAAGGCGTTCCCCACCTTCTGTGTCAAGAAGACGCCTTGCGGAAAGTAAAACAGAACGTCGAGAGGGGCTGTATTGACACCCACAACGCGCACATTGTCGGGCAGCTGCTCCCACACCCAACGCTCGAAGCGGTACGGGGTCAGGCAGGACTGGGTAGGGGAGTAAAGAAACTCACACATGTAGAAGCGGTCTTGCAGGGTCTCTCTCACCGCGTCTAGAAAGCGCTGCTGACGTGAAACCTGTTGCGCAGCTGCGGTGGCGTCCCTGCCGCTCCTTTCGCCATCGCCGCTCCTCCGTCGACTCAGCAGATGAAGCGCGGCTGTGACAGCAGAAAAAGACGACTTTGACGAATGTTTTTGGCGCTGCGGCCGGAACGCTGCTGGCGGCTTTCCGCTGTCTTCACTGGACACTTGCGTTGCTACAGCCGCCTCGCTGCTGCGAGGCAGAGGGTTGGATGGTCCGCCACCCAAGACGATCGGCACCCACTCCACCAGCTGCCTTGACGATGGTCCACCAGACGCTGCTGTTCCACTGCCATCGGTGCCCGATTTCTTTAAGATTCGCTGGACTTCGTCCTTTGAGTGTTGAACATACGCAGCTGCTGCTGCCTCGCCGCCCTCCACCAGTACGGTGCACGGTGCTGCCTGAGCAATGCGCGCCGCCCAGTCTAACAAAAGCGCTTTCGAATAGCCATCAACGGCCTCCCGTTTGATTCCGCGAAAGTTGACCCATTGGTGCCTTGCTGCACGTCTGGGAGGCAGCAGCACCAGCACACCGCGCATGCACCACGCCGGGAAGTACGGCCGGTACTGCGGTATCGCCGCAGGGTCAACAGTTGTGACGTTGACGTATTGGTCAGCCACCAGCTCCTCCAGCAGCCACTGCACATACGCTGCCACGAGAGCGTTGTTGGTGCTAAAGTCGACGACGCGGCCTTCGATGTAGAGACTGGAGAGAACGGCCGCATGGGCCATGACACAATGACGCAGCAGCACCTCGGCGTCAACACCGGTGTCTAGGTCCGTCGAGGGAACGTGAATGTAAATTGGGCAGGGCGTTGAGTCACCATCCTCGCTTATTGGGCAGCCCTCCCCGCGGAGAGCGTTACCGTGGTACAGCGCGTCCGCCTCAAAGTGAGCCTCCAGCGACACAGGCGGGACTCGCCGGGCGGCATCAGGTAAGAACTCCAGTGACGTGCGGCGCGGTGGCGACTGGGAGCCTCCCGCCGTCGCCGTTGAGAGCACCGTGGGCCCGATGGATGTGCTGCCGTGTCCTTCGGGGAGTAGACGTCGGTGGCGGCGTCGTCGCCTGCTGCTTCCGCTGCCCGTGTCCGTCAGGCGGGCGGCAACATCGTCATCGGCGCTCGCCCTCGGCTGCACCCCCTGCACCTGTCGAAGCAGCGCTTTGCCTAACAGCCGATGCTGTCGACGGCCGTGCAGAACGCGGCCGGCGTCGATGGTGATGGTGGACTCGGTCGCGGCGTCCTCCATCGTCTCGGCGGTCTCCACATTCCACGTGTGTGGGGCGGGTACCTGCTCCGCTGTCGAGTTGAGCTGCGCATGCAGCTTCGTGGACACCGTCGTGTGGACATCCACCCAGTACTCGCTGAGCCGCGTAGGGTAGACGTCTGCCACAGCGTACCGCTGCGGCCGACGCACCATCGCAAACGGAAGCCGAACACGCGCCAGGGTGTCCTGCACATCACGCAAGCAGCGCACCCACATGAGGAGGGAGAGGCACAGATGGAGACGCGCAGCGTAAGGAAGGGCAGCGCAGAGCTTGTGGTGGGCCGCAGTGGCGGCCTCGCTGAAGTGCACGGTTGCATCTGAGCTTCCCAGAGCCCTGCCAGGGCCAAACCTAGAAGGCCATGACGGCGATGCGGCCGCTGCTGTTGCTGCTGCCGCGCCGGCGGCGGGAGCCTGCGCCTTCTCGATGAGGTAGGCACCACGCCTGCCCAAGTCCACCAAGGACGTCCAGCGCTCGACGGGATGCATGCGCATCCACAAGGCCCGGCGGAGCTTAATGGTTTGGGTGGAGGGCGGCGCACGTGTGCCGGCTTGAGGGTCCACGTGGCCTAGTCGACAAGCGCATTGGAGCGTCGATGGGACAGCTTGGCCCAGCAGCGGCGGAGCTCCTCTCCGGCAATGTATGCCAAGACGAGAGGACATGGGACAGCAGACGGCCTGCCTTTAAGTTGAAAGCAAAACAGGGTTATTTGTGTGTGTGTGTGTGTGTGCGTGTCAATAAGAATTCTTGGTAAAGCTGCTTGATGTCGAGACGAATCGGAATGAAAAATGTTTAGTTGCGCTGACTAACAACACTCCACCTCGATGGCGGGATGCTGCCTTTGACTTGAGTGCAACGTAGCGTTTCGAATTGTCGCTCAAGATCAGAAGCCGAGAGACGCAGAGCGTGAGATCATCCTAAACAACGTTTTGCTTTGGCGGCGGAAAGAAATCTGTGCAATGTAAAAATATGGCATGTTAAATGCAAAAGCCAAAGCCACCGGGCAAGACAAACGTTGTAACCACAACAAGAAAGCAGTTGCAAAAAGAAAAGAAAAAGAGGCTGGATATTGTGAGAGGGAAAGGCCGATGTTGAGCCAAGCGACTCGCACAACACAGATGCAGTTCTACGAAGACGGAACGCAAAATATATACATTCATCTCCTGCACTGAGGCGTTTGAATTGTTGAGTTTTGATAAGTGAAGGTAGGCCACGTATTGGTATGACGGCAAGCGTACTTTCGCGTTTCTACTTTGTTTTCCCAAAACAGTTCATTTGCTGCACTTAAAGCGCATATATATATATGTTTGTTAGCACGCCGCGCGGATAGTTCGCTGCAGCGAGAATCGTCTAAATCTAATACCACGCACAAGCTAACTCACCTGTATGTAAAATCTAGATGCGGTGAGATCTGTCAAAGTCTGAAACAGCATCAGCACTGCTCTCCGAGGCGCTCTCCGATCTCCTTAAAATCAAAGGCCCTCCCCTCAACCATCTCTTGAATGAGAAAGGCTTTGACGGCACGAAGACGCTCGCGCTTCTCCGCCACCGCGGCTGCCGACAAGGCGCACTGCTGCTGCACGTTTTTGGATTGCGATGCAAAGGCGGTGTAGCGGGGGTTGCGCTCGCGCTCCTCCCGCGCCCGTCGCGCCGTCGCCGCCTCGGCGGCAGCCTTCTTCGCCTCTGCGGCTCGCAGCGAAGGCAACAGCCACGGTTTGCTGTAGTTCAGCCACGGCTTCTGCCCAGCAGACCGCGACCCATCCTCGGCCTGCTTTGCGTGATGGGACGCCCCTTCCGCTAGCGAGGCGCCATTCGCGTTCTCTTGGATCCCTCCCTGTGCGTTCAACGAGGAGGAGCTCGCGGCAGAGGCGGTTGCGGAAGGCGCCTCTGTGAAGGGAGGCAACGGCGCCAGAACAGGGCCGCAGCAACGCTCCAGATCCGTGGCCGAGAGGGCGGCGCATTCCTGCACGGACGGGCACACGCCGTGCTCTTGTTGCTGCTGCTGCTGCTGCTGCTGCTGCTGTGTGGACTCGGTCCGCCTACGTTTCAAAAAGGGCTCGCCGAGCTGCAGATGGCGGTGTACAGCACGCAGCGTGGCACTATCGTGGTCGGCCCGCGGTGCAAAGCGCAAGGACAGACTGTAGAGCCAGTGCTGGACCTTGAGGTGAGCGACCACGCAGGTAGGGTTGCTCTGAAGAAGCTCCGGGTGCAACGCAGACAGCGGCGCGTCCGGTAGCGCGAGTCTCTTGGCGGCGTCGCAGAAGACGCGCAGGTTGCCCTGACGCTGCGAGAGCAACGGGCTGGAGGACCAGTTCAGCTGAGCGAGGTCGATGCAGCGAGTGGGGAAGCACGCGGCGAGTACCAGGGCGTAATCGGCACCAGTATAAAGATAAGGGGCCAAGAGGCGGTGAGCCGCGCTTGGTGAAGGACACAGCGTCGAAGATGCCTCTGTGGCAGCCTCGGCATCAAAGCCAGGGTGCGGTAGGTGTGCGGAGTACGTCACCATGAACACGTCAATGTCGTGCCTGGATGGCGGCTGCACACATCCGCTCCGTCGGCCCACATCGCTCTCCGTCCCGTGAAAGGAAGCGCCTCTCTCACTGCCCGGGGTGGCGCACGTAGCCGCAAGTTCTGTCATGACAAAGTGAGAGAGAGAAAAGAGAAAATCCGAGTTTGGTCCAATCCGTCGGATGAAAACGAACCAACGAGAACTCGTTTCTAAATGTGTAAGCAGATAATGGGAGAAAATACAGAAAAAAAAAAAAGGTGCAGGCTGTGCAAAAGCAGTCGTTTCTTTTTTGTTTGCTTGTTTACCTTTTCACGTCTATCTGTTTTTGAGAGTGTCACAAAAGCAAGAAATAAAGAAACCGGGCACGCACACAAGGGCACACGAGCCGGAGGAGAAGGACGAGATAATGTGGAGGGGGTGGAGGAGAAAAGAGAAGCAGCAAGGTAGCGAAACAATAACGATCGCATCTTTATGTGCGCACGTGTATTTTGTCTGCAAACACGACTAGACTATTCTCTTTCTTCGTAGTTTGAAGAAAGGGTTTTCTTTCTTTCTTTTTTTTTTTTTTGCTATAGGAAAGCGGAAAACCGAATTTGTTCTTCTTTTTGTTGTTGTTGCTGGGTCCGTCGCTTTTTCTGGCGACACCCTTTTTAATGTATTTCGTCGCAAGACGTACTCAACTCAAGTGCCTCGCGCTCACGCAGCAGACGCGCTCTTCCTGCCTCTTCCCGCTGCTCGTCCCACACAACTCTAGAGCAGCAGACGAAAAACAACAACAAAGTAATTGCCGGCTGCGGCAGGAGATGGCCAGCATCCTCAGAACAAATGGCTGATTGCATCGGCGTCATCGTCATCGGCACGGGACGTCTTCTCCCCCAGCGCACGGCCGTAGCCCTCGCGCTGCGGGCGAGTCTGCAGCCACGCCTCCACGGGTTGAGGGTCATTGCCAGCCGCAAAGGCACGATACGCCACCACCTCGCCAGAGGAGAGACCGGCGTAGATGCTGCCATCTGGGCGACTCGTATCCGCGCACACGCACAACACGTCCTCGTCTGCCTTACCCGCTCGCCAAACCATCGTGCGATCGAGAAGCGAACCGTTGCCCGTGTACGCGTATTGCACCACGTGCCCGCCCGGCACCTTACCGAAGCCGGCACGGCTGGTGCACGTTAGCACGGAAGAGGGCCCGCTGGTGCCCACTGCGAGAGGCGTTGTGTCAAGGATGAAGGGCAGCCCGCTCGCGGCGTCCTTCACCACAGCGGACGGCGAGGCTGCCGAACTACCCGACAACTTGCGAAGGTCAATCGTCTTGATGTCAGACCCAACGCGGACAGCCAGCGCATACTCCTGCGATGGTGATGAGGCTGCCTGCACCTCCGACAAACCCCCGACGTGTTTCTCAACAAAGGCGTCGTCGTCTGCCGCTGAAGAGGCAAACAGATCGACGGAGGCCAGTGCGCCACCTGGGCGGTACTTCACACGGCTGTCCCACAGCTGCACCACCCCGTCCTGGCCGCCACTGGCGAAGACGCCGCCCTGCCCAGCCTGGAAATGCCGCAGCGCCGCGACGCTCTCCACGACGTGGGTGTCCGTCAGCTGACCCGATCCATGCTTCACGGCATAGACGCCGCGCTGCTTGAAGGTGTTGCAATTCCAAAGCCGCACGGTGCCGTCCTGGCTGCCGGTGAGGAAAGCAGCGGCGTCGGTGTGGTGGGCCGCCACGCAGGTCACAGGCGCGCGATGGCCGCGGCACTGCACGACGTCCATCAGCCCACGCTCCCCCATCGCGCAGTAGCCCAGCTGCTCGCCTGAGGCACGAACTAAGGCAGGGCTGTCGCCGTCCTGACACGCTACCACGTAGCTGCCATCCCGCGCGTAAGCCAGCGCGATGATGGGCTGCAGGCCTGAGATGCGATTCACAAAGGGCGTCAGCACCCGTGTCGGCGCAATCCGGTGCGACTTCAGGGGCACCGTGAAGTCCCACATGCAAAGCTGCCCATCTTCGCTGCCGGCGCAGAGTGTTGTGCCGGCCGGGTTGAGGGCAACGCACCGGACACGGCCTTTGATGTCGCTGCGCAGGCGATAGCCGCCATCCACGCTGTCAACGCGGGTGGCTTCGTGTGGGCCGGTGTTGGACGCAGCGGGAGAGGGACCAGACGACGCAGCCGGGCCGGCGGCCTTCGACGCGGAGGTGGGGAAGAGATCGGCACGCGAGAGTATCGGTTTGTCCGCTGCCACGACCGTTGGTGTGGGTGCGGGCACGACGAGCTCCGCGGGGTCGTACTCGTCATCGCTGTCGCTCATGGTGAAGGTGTGCCGCGGCGAAGACAACACAGAAGGTGAGAAATAGCAACACAGGCAGGAAAGTGGAAAGTCGACCTAAAGTGAGGTGTTGCTCTTGTTACTTAAATCAAAAATGTTTTTCTTTTCCTTGCTATTCTTATTTTGTTGTTGTTTGTTGAGGAGCAGCGGTACCAAAGAGTGGGAGGAAAGGAGAGAGAGGGGAGAGAGGTGATTTGTGGCTGCATAACAAAACGTGTGCGTTCTATGCAAACCGCAACTTCCTCAGTACCAGCTGACGCCGCGGAAGCAACACACGTGGAAGTCAAGCAATACACACACATTCGCGCAGAAGAAGCAGGGAAAGAAAAGAAAAACCACAAAGCAAGGTGTGAGAGCCATGTCTATGGACGTGCTTGCACGCGACAGTGTTCAGTTGTGACGGCAAACAAAAGGCACAAAAAGTCTCAGATTCTTTTCCCTGAAATAGTTGGTGCAGTTCCCCTTTAATTTTTTCAGACAGCAACGGCAGAGCAGAATTGAAACTGCGCTCTTGTTAAGCCAGCTGCTTTCTTTTTGTTCTTTCTTTTTTTTTTTTGAGAAAATGAGGTGAAAAAAGAAAAGTAAAACATTGGTTTTCTTCGTCGCAGAAATGATGTCGAATACGCAAAAGAGGTTCACCGTGGCGCACGCCTACCCATTGGAATGAGCAGACACGCAGCTTTGTGAGAACGCACTTTACCAGTTCCAGCGGTGCGGGGCATCACCCGGCTTCACCGTGAAGACGGAGCGCAGGTAGCCGGCCTTCTCCTTGCCCTGAGCGTCCTTCTTGATGGCCTCAATGATGGCAGCATCGACCTTCTTCTGCAGCGCAGCGCGAGCGTCCGAGACGACGGTCTTCTTCTCCGCCTTGGAGGTCTTCTTGGCCGCCTTCTCCGCCTTAGCCTTCTGCTTGTCTCCCATGAAGTCGCCCTCGCTCTTGGCCGGCTTCTCGGCCTTCGGGCGCTGGAACACCTCGGGCGTGATGGCCTTCGTGTCCACACCCGACACGTCCACCTTGGTGCTCGTGGCGATGACGTAGCGGGAGTCGATGCGGCGGATCGGCACGCCGTTGTACTTCATCGGGCCAGAGACGACCAGGGGGCCGTTGTTGGGCAGCTGCTTCAGGATCACCGCACGGCGACCGCGGAAGCGACCGGCGAGGATGATGGCGATGACGCCCGGAGCGCAGCTCTTGCGCACCGTTGTGAACTCGGGGCTCTTGCGGGAGACCTTCTTGGTGCCCTTCTTGGCCTTGGCGGCCTGCGCGGCGGACTTCTTAGCGACCATTTCTAAACGCGCGTAGAATCCAAACTGTCAACACGCAAAGAGTGTGCGTATGTTTACGCGTTCATAAGGGACGCGGAGAGAGAACAACAACGTTGTTCAAATCAGTGAAAGGGAGGAGATACGGAAAAGGGGGGACGAACGAGAGAAAGATATGTATGTAGACATGGAAGCCAACGGAGAGGACAGGCAGAGCCAAGGTGTGTCGAGCAAGGTACCGGAAACGTAAACACTCCTTCGCGACCTTGAATCCCGCTGAGAACCTGGGCCCGCTAAAAAGATAGCGTAGCCCCATCGTCCTTCGCGATCCACACAGAAAATCAAACGCGGTTCTCCGACGCACCGCCGGCACATCGCCTCAACTGGTGTATGTTCATAAGGAAGGAAATGAAAATACCTGTAACCTGTATAAACACAATCATCGTTGCTGAACTCTAAATGACGTTCACATATGCACAAAGTTGCGTAATAGTATTTTTTTTGCTGCTAGTGATATCCCAAATCGTATATTAAAAAAAAATCAGAACGACCATCATCTTCAGATCGCTTGAATCAGTGATTCTTCACTACTCGTTAAATGTTATTTGAGTTGTTTCCTCTCCCAGTGGTGAAGGGATCCTTGCACAGGACATCGCCATAGCACTTGCTTTGCGCAGGGAAGTGTGAGAAAAACTTGTACGATCGCAACACATATATATCTATTTATATTACGTGGCACACGCAAGAAGCGTGTCTCCCCTCGCGTTCCCCCCTATGCAAGACGTCAGCAGGTGCAGAAAGAAAAAAAAAGGAAGTGTGATGCACCGCAGACGCACAAGGCAAGAGGGGCATACAGCGTAGCCGCACACGCTATCGCCCTTGTCCCAAGTAGCGACGAAGACAAGGAAAATGTTATTCAAAAAGAAGAAAAAAGGAAAGGAAAAAAAAATCTTGGCGGATGCTCAGTAGGCCCGATCTCGGTTCACAACGAAGAAGAGTCCGGACGCCGCCACCTGTGCCGCCGCAAAGCAGAAGAAGAGCGTGGTGGCGTTCTGCGGCTTCATGACGGGCGACAGCACGAGCCCCAGAAAGCCACTGGCGCTAGAGGCAACCCAGTAGAGACCCATGACGGTGCCCTTCATCCGCGCAGGGGCGTCCCGGTAGGCCACCTCCATCACGGTGGGGTCCACAAAGGCAGAGGAGAACCCTTGCAGCACGTACGGCATAATCAGCCACGCCGCCGACAGCTTTTGCCGCCCCTCGCGCAGCACGTACTTCTCCTCGTCGTTGTAGAAGCCACGGCGCGTAATGGCGCATTGCAGGAGGCCACACCACACCATCGACGCGCAGATGCAGGTAAAGCCAGTGACGATGCGCAGACGGGCGGCGGGGACGCGCTGCTCCAGCAGACGCGGCACGATCCACTGGTCCCACAACGCAAGAAACGCAAGCATCGTGACGGTGTTGATGTTGTTGAAGAGCTCCTCAGGGACGCTCTCTGGCAAGTCCAGCGCGGCGGCCTGGTACATGAGATTGGTGCTGAACTGATTGCACAACAGCCAGTAGATGGGAAGGGCGACAAAGGCCTTGCAGACTCGCAACGTGGCGCGGCAGTCGGCCACCCAGGCAGGCGTGGTGACCGAGCCCACCGTGTACGCGCTTGCCACAGAAGCAGGCGGCACAGCGGGCGGCTCCTTTGGCTCTCTATTCGTATCGGCAGCCTCTTCTCCCTCCACGGTGACCTCCACGTTGGCTGGCGACAGCGTTGAGTCGTATTCCATACAGGCGTAGTCGAGCCAATCCCGCGGGGGCGGCGCGGCGGGGTCAGCCAGCTGCTTCGTTCCGCAGTAGACGGCCCACCGGTTCCGAATGGCCACCGCCAGCACGCGCACCAGCACGTAATTCGGCGCAGGCGCGTTGCAGGGCAGTCTGTCGTAGCAGCCATACAGAAAAACGCCTCCCAGGCCAACGGAGAGGGCGGCGAGCAGGAAGCTGTAGTAGTAGCCCGTCGTGTGTGTCGCGCTCCCGACGCTGATCCGCGCGCCTTCCCAGTTGCGCAGCAGCGGTGCGACGAAGCTGCCAACAAGGCCGCCGACATTTGAGATCCAATACGCGTAGATGAAGAGGCGGGAAAGGGCCTGCTGCGTCGGCTGGTCTTCACACACCGCACGAGGCAGCGCAGAGACGTCGCGGTCGCACACGTCGGGCCCCAGCGCGGCCGCTACCGTCCTGGCCTCCCCCTGTAGAGAGCCGTAGGCCCTGGTGGGTGCCTCCGCCTCCTTCATGTCCGGCTCCACAGTGCTGCTTTGGACAAGGGCAGCGGCACGCTCGCCTTCGCCGTCGCTTCTTCTTAGGATGGCTGCATGGCCACTCGCACCCTCCCTCTCCACTTCTCCCTCTCGATTGTCGCTTTCTTCGACAGCGGTGCCGCGGTACTGCAGGACAACGCAATCCGCCATAATAGGGTTCGTGCAGACCTTCATGGCGCCGTAGCCCGCGCTGAAGCACACGAGCGCCAGACCAAACAGCGCACGACTGGCTGTGAGTGGGTGATGGGGGAAGTCGCCGTACAGAAAGGGGCAGGCCGAGAGGAAGAGCAGAAACAAGGAGAACGTGTACACCACCAGCGCGCCACCAAGCACGCGAGGTCGGCCGATGCTGCTGTCTGCCACGCCAGAGGCGAGGAAGGCTGCGGCGGGGATGAGGATGTACACCACGTTGATCACCGCATTTGCCGTCGATGGACCCGTCTTGAGCATGACGGTGCAGTAGGTGAAGAGCGAGAAAGCCACCGCGTAGTACCCAAGGCGCTCCACGAACTCGATGCCCAGCACCGCCCACACGGCCTCTGGAAGGCCAAGAAGCATCTTTTAACTTGGGAAAGAGAAGTGCTTTCAAAAAAAAAAAAAAGTGAATGCAAATAGGCAGCGGGATGGAAGAGGAACGCGTGTCTGCGTGGAAAAACGCACACGACTGAAAGGCGCAATGACAGACAGTCTTCGAGTTGTGATGGTTGTGGTTCACAATGTAAAACAAAGCACGGCAGATTAAAGACCAGAAAACAGAGATAATTGGATGGCGAGAGAGATTGTTGAAAAGTGAAGCTTCCGTATGTTGCCTTTAAAGCAGTGCACCATCGGTCCGCCGACGTCCGCTTAACTGAGCTAGCAACTGCGTGTGTTAGCGCAGATAGACGAAGAAGCTGCGAGAAAACAAAACAAAAGAAACGGCGCGAACGGTGAGAACTACTGCTCCAGTGCGAAGACCTAGTGCACAAAAGAGAGAAGTATGCGCGAGAAACAATTCATTTTTTTTCTCATTGTCAATCCTGACGGCTTTGGACGTCTTTGATCGTGGCCTCGTTTTTCAGATTGGATTTAGAAAAAAAAAATGTTACACGCGATCTTTAGCGATTATCAGGAACTCACGTTAATGGAGAGTAAGGAACGCAAGACACAACCTCCTCTCACACCCTTGTACAGAAGAGGAGAAATACAAAGGGAGACTTCTCTCTCTTAATTATCTGAATAGGGTAAGCAGAATGCACTGTCGATGAGAAGAAAAAGAGAAGGAACGACACACACGTACACACACCGTCATTGTTTGCGTTGCAATCAAGCTTCTTCTATCATCTTTCTCATCGTTATTATTGTTTTTTCGTGTCGATGTAGCCGATGTCGGTCATTCCGCGCGGTGAATCCTCAGACGCTCCACAAGCTCGCTAGACTTGCAAATAACGTGAAGTACGGGCATGAGCTGTGGCATCTTGTACGTCTCGCCTCGGAAGACCTCCATTAACGGCCACCCCTGATGCACCTCGTAGTACTCCGGCTCCTTCACGCCGTCATCAATCTTGTAAAACACGATGATGTCGTCGAACTTCTGATAGCGTCCACGATCGTCCCACGGGAAAGGCATAAGCTCATCCAGCAGCTCCGCAGCGCAGACGTCGCACGCCACGTCGTGCATGATGTCGGTCTGCTGGTACTCGTCGTACATGAAGAGCAGCGGCACGTGCAGGAGGCCGTCCGTGTCAAAGTACGGCTGCGGGTTGCCGTAGACGCCCATCTGCTCGCTGGTGACCTCCGCGTTGCCGGAAATCTGAATTCCCGCCGAGGTGATGGCGCGTGCCACATTGGACACCTTCGCGGCGTGCGTGCGCACCGTCCGGTTCAGCTTTGCGTCCTCGCTGGTCTTCTTCTCCTTGCCCTTGCTGCACAGCGCCTCCAACTCGGCGAACTCGGCCGTCGCCGCGGCGTCCATCGGAGGGTCGGTGATCCGTCGGCCCTTGTTCAGCAGCTGCAATCCCATGTCGAACTTCTTCAGCGCCAACGCACTCTTCGCGGCGCGGTAGTACGCCTTGCGGTAGTCAGGGTTGAGGACGATGGCGCGCTGGGCGTCCTCCAGGGCGTGGCCGTAGTTGCCGATGATGAACTGCGCCATACTGCGATTCGCGTAGATGGTGGAAGTGAGCTTCTTGTCCTTGCCTTTCGCCTGCAGGGCCTCGGTGTAGCTCGAGCACGCGGCCCGTGCCAGATTCTCGCGGCGGTCCTGCTGCGGGTTCAACGCCATCTTCAGCGCGCGGTTGCCGTGGTCTTTGCGGTTCTCTGCGACCTCGTCGGGGGGCACCTCGTCGTACACGATCGACGCCAGCGCGGCGCAGCTCTCGTTTTTGGCGATGTCGTCCTCGCTGATGTGCTCCATGAAGAAGGGCATATCCTCCCACGCGTCGGGGTCGACCTGGTAGCTTCCACGGCGGTTCCAAATCTCATCGATCTCGTCCTGCAGGTGATCAATGTGCTCCGCCTGCTCCGATGTGAGCTCCTCGTTCTTCACGAGCCCACGAAGCATCCTGAGTAGGCGAGTACGTGTCTGCTTGTGTGTTGTGTGAGAAGAAGAAAATCCCCTCGTTATACTTTTTTGTTGTTGCTGTTGCTATTCGCACAAGTCCTTATTATTTGCAAATGTGCATGCAGATTTTTTTTGAGGCGGATGTGCGCAGAGATGAGAGAAGTTGAGAGAATACGTGAGGAGCAACAACAAAGTAGTCGTACGCTTTTCCTTTTTTATTTTTTCATCTGCAGCGTGAGAGCTATTCTCTCATCTGAGCAGCGGAGAGGAGCGTGCAGAGGTCACACAAACGCCAAGACGGCTTGATAGCCGACGGCAGCGAATTCGAGTCGCAGTACCCTTCTTTAAGAGGCCGGCTCGAATACACCGCCTTGCTACATCGCCAGCAATGCATATTCCATTTGCTGAATGCGGGGTGGAAAAAAGAACCGAATGCCAATGGAGCGACTTACGGGGCGTAGTACACGGCGGCTATGGTCGATGGCAAGCGCACAGTTCTAGAATGAGCTGTTGGGTGTGAGTTTTATTTACTATTTTTTTAACATCTGGAAAGACATGACCAGATAAAGCTGTGACGCCCCCTAAAATCAACCCGAGTCGTGCAAATACAAAAGAGTATGTGGAAAGTTCCTGCAAAAAAAAAAAAGAGCGAGGATGATCGGGAACAATGCGATACAACAAAAAAAAAAACCATTACTTCCCAACAATCACCAGGTATGCCTTGCTTCGCAAACAAGCCAGAACCACAAAAAAAAAAAGAAGGGGAATACGAGCATAGAGATTGTACTCAGTACCACGTGCGTGGCACCACGGGTTTCGTGCGCTGCATGTAGTCCTTCCAGCGTGGAATGTTGACCGGCTTCAGAAACTTTGTGTCGGAGTCCTTGGCATAGTCCACCACTCGCACAAAGGGTGCGAAGGGCAGAAAGTACGTTTGCTGCGGCTCCTTCCAAATGTTCTCCTTCGTCACCACCGGCAGACTCATGCGCTTCTCCCGTGTCACATCGGGGTCTTCCACAAAGGCAAACTGATGCACAAACTCGTGGTCGTTGGAAACCCACCAGCGGTTGTACTTGTACGGCACCTCGCCCGGCTGCGTTCCTGTGGTGGACGCAGCAGCCGCACTGCTACCAGCAGCTGCCTTGCTCTTCTGCTTCATCAACCGTGCCTCCTCGCGCTTCATGTAGCGCTGCAGGGCCAGACGCCGTGGTAGGTGCACGCGGTGGTAGTGCTCCTTGAAGCTGTCCGCCAACACGGTACTACGGCGCAGCATGACTCTATTGGGGAAGCTTGTGAGTCAGCGATGGAAAAAAAAAGAGAGAAAAATACAGCAGTGAAGAGAATTCACTTGCTTCAGCAAAACAAATACAGGCACATGGGAAACGCAGAAGGTGATGCGACAGGAATTGTGTGTATGTGTTTGTTGTTGTTTTGAATGGAGAGTGAATGGAGAGAGAGAAAGAGTGAAAAACAAGATGGCTCAGCGTCAAGAGTGGGAACGCGAAAGAGACACGTCTCTCGGCGATTTTTTTCTCCTTTCACATAGATTCAACCGACCGTTTTACGTTGGCTAGCGTTCGCATGCGCGATTCGTCCCTCAACTCAGCTGCCCGCACTTTGCCCCATTCGCGGCGCCACTCAGCATTCTCACTAGACGCTGTCTCTCCCGACTCGTCTATGTAGTCCCTCCCGTTGAGTGTCACTTAAAGTCGTTGATGCTGTCACGCAGTCTTTCCTTCCGGAAGAAAGTGTCCTCAAAGGCACCTTTTTTGTTGTTTGTTTGCTGGGTTGTGTGTGTGTGTAATTATTTTTTTCTGCTAGATTACACTTTTAGCCTGTTTTTTTATTTTTTTATCTAGCGTGTATGCGCGTGTGTGTGTGTGTGTTTGTGTGTGTGTGTGCGTGTGCGTTTGCTCTTGCCGAATCCAACGTTCCGCACTTATGTTATTGGCTTATTTCTCTTTTCTTTCGGTGCGTCATCGTACTCTGCTCTTTTCTTTTCCTCTCTGTCTCTTTTTTTTTTTTTTTCGCCTCTCAAATCGGAGAGCTTAAGAGCGAACCCCCTACACCTGAGAAAAAGAAGAAGGGCAGGTCATCTTTTCCAAATACCAACCCAGCTCTCGCCATGTCGATGCTGTCCTCTCCTCTGTACCAGCAAAGAAGACGAATACCATGAGGAAAAGCATCTCGAAACACACAGAACATCCAAGAAAGAATAAACAAGGCAGAAGTACATATTTTTTTTCTTATTCTTATCATAATCAACGGAGAGAAATAAAAAAAAAGAATATATATATATATAAGACGTACTATTAAGTCGCATTTCAGGGGGAGGGGAGACGGCTATGCCACAACAGCTTTTGGCGCAGCGCGCTTTTATGTAAGAAAGGTTTCTTACCGCTCACTAATCTGATCCAGTCTCTCGTTTCTTCATATTTTTTTCTTCGCCGTTATTCTCAGAAGGAATGCTGCACACATCCACAACGAAGAAAAAATCGTGAACAATTGAAAGAAATACGGGAAGAGACTAAAAAACAACAAGAAAGTAATTTCTCTATCAAACGAAGAGATAAAAATTAAACGCTGTCGGCTCCACAAGATGTCGAGGACGCCAGACACCACAATTGTTGTGGTGGTTATTCAATTGCCCGGTTGCTGGCTACATCCTTTTTCTAATTCTGTTTTCCTCCTTTGACATCTTGACGCGGTCCTCCAACTGTCAGAGAAACGCACGCAAGACGCAGCGAAGACTCACATGCGCAGAGAGACCCACACACACAGACACATACTTGCATACCAATTCGCATGCACGAAAGCATACTTCAGAAAGGGATTACCAACGCAACAGAACGCTCAAAAAAAAAAAACACAGAACATAAGCCATCGAAATTCTGACAGAGAAATACGTTTTTGTCCTTAAAAAAAAAAAGAATATATATATAAGTGAACGAAGCGTAGAATTAAATACAAAAAAAGGAAACAAAAAATAAAGACGACACAATCGAGCTCATCAACATGTTCGGTCATGAATCTGTATGAGATTGCACGCTGCGGCAACTACCAAAGCATAACTTCGTAAAAACAAAAAAAAATTACATCCACAAATCGTCTCTAGAGTGTTACATTTTCTTTTGTGAGGAATGTAACTGTCCGTATTGTCGGTAGTGTTTGTTTGTTTGCTTAATTATCACTTTTTTGGCCATCAAGGCATTTTTCTTTTTTTTATTCTGTGCGTTTGTGTGCGCGTTTCTCTAGTACACATACGGGATAAACTTGTAGGGCACCGTCTTCACGTACTCATCCCACAGCTTCCCATACTTCGCCTTGCAACGGTGCTCGTCGCGCCGCTCGCGGTCGATGAGGTGGCCCAGGAAGAAGCAGAAGTAGAAGAAGGGGACGAAGGAGTCGAAGCCGCACGCGCTTCCCCACAGGAGCGCCATCACCAGGTCCACGGTGTAGTGAATCTTGCGGCCGTAGCGGTAGAAGCCGTCGACGAAGAGCTCACCGCGGTCGCTTTTCAGCGTGCGCGGGTTCTCGATGTAGCGCCAAGGCAGCTGCGGGAAGGCCTTGTTGCGGATGATCTCCATCGGTACGCCGCTTCGGCGCATGCGGAAGCGATTCTTCTGCGAGTTGATGGTGTCCCAGACGTAGTAGGCGGCGAGGAGGATGCAGCCCATGAGCACCAACACCCACGTCGGGTGCTGCTTGTCCTTGAGGACGGTCTGGATGTAGAGGGACTGCATGCAGTAGAGAAACGGCACGCCGCAGGTGTTCCAGTAGGCCAGCATCCACCCGAACTTCTCGTAGTAGAGGTCCCAGGTGGAGATGATACACTCCTCACCCTTCTGAATCGCGTTGACGTAGAGAAGGTGCGCCACAATCATGAAGATCATGTTGCCCGTGATGTAGTGCAGCTCCTGGTACTGCTCCGCAGCGCAGCTGAGCGTCAGCATCATGAGCAGCACCCACGAGTTGCGGCACTCGACAAACAGCTTCACATCGATGTTGCCGGGCAGGCGGAAGTTCAGGCCGGTGCCCATGAAGAAGTCGTAGATGCAGTTGCCGGTCATGCGGATGCGGCGCTTGTAGCCAGCGATATACACCCACACCGCGATGATGTCGGCGACGATGGTGGCGGCAGTGAGGTAGTGGCCGTAGTCGCGGCGCAGCTGGTACAAGGGGAAGATGTCAAAGTAGTGTAGCAGACCGACGATGATCAGCACGCAGTACCACGCCCCCACCGCGTTGCATTTGTAGGTGAGGCGGTAGCCGTTCTCCGACGGCAGCGGCAGACCCTTCACGTACATAGCCGGCAGGATAAGCGCGAGCGCGTACTCCAAGAGGAGGAAGGCGAGGAAGATAGCCATGGTCTTCAGCGTTGGGCAGGCGTGCACGGCCAGAAAGTCGAAGAAGACCTTGTGCATGGCCTCCCCGTTCAGCATCTTGTGACCAGGGTAGATGATGGTGCCCTGGAACTTCTCCACGCACACGTAGAAGTAGAAGATCAGCACGTGCGAGGCGATCATGATACCAGCCGCACCGAGAGGTCCGTTGAACTCCCAGTCCCCGTGCCACGGATCCTTCTCCGGCGTGAACTTGCGATCCACCGTCATGTAATACGCCTCCTCTGGGGTGGGGGCAGGAGCGCGCTTGGTGCGGGCCGGAGAGCGAGAGCGGCTCGTCTTGCGGGAGCGTGAGCCACCGCGACTGGAGGACCTCTTCTTTGGCGGCATTTTCTTGTTTGTTTGTTTGATAAGGACACTTGGTGTTTTGTTGTTGTTGGTTGTTGTTGCTTTAAAAACTTATTCTAGGGAAAAGTACAGATGGAGAAAAAATACGAAAAAGATGGCAGATATAACCTCGTGAGGAAACACACACTGATTTTCAGCCGGGTATAAGCGTGACGAGCAAAAAACCCGTGGAGGCGGTCTGAACACGCGCTTCAATGTACGCGTGTGTGTGGGTGTGTTTGTGGGGGGGTGTGCGTTTGTGGTTGTGTATGTATGTTGGATTGGTGTATGCCAACAGATAACGGGAAATTGGAGAAAATGAAAATTGACTTGACAAATTAGAAGAGCTGTAAATGACACAGGGATGGGAGAGGAGAAGTGACTCCACTTTTCTGACCCTCTGATAAGACGATGCACAAGCGCGAAACGCAAGGGCCACGTTAAAACAAAAAAAGCCGTTGAAAAACGTCGAAATAAAGAAGAGAAAAGGGAGCGAATAGCAAAGGAGGAAATGAAAAGAGATAGCGAAAGACCAGAGGGACGCAGTTAAGTATATCAACCGGAGTGGCATGAGGCTGGCGAAGTGCCTCATACACATTCACGCATGCACCACAGAGTTTTAAATCAAAAGGGCGTGCGTGTTCGTATTTTTCTTTCTTTCTTGCATCGCAAGCGTGCTACTCAACGAGGTCGTTGCCAAGAGCGAAATACACCAAATGTCGGTTGAACAAGCCCATACCCTCTTTGCGCTGTTTGATGGCATGTTTCTCTAAATTTTTCCTCTTCGTTTGGTTTTTGCAATGAGACAAAAAAAAAAAGATGATGTTTTTTGTTTTTTTTCCCCCAGCTACGCCAGTACACCGCTGTAACTCAGTTGCAGCACCGCCTGCCCACACGCCACTACCATCCCACACGACGCGCTCATCGACATACTGGGACGCGACAGGAGCGTCATGCGCGACCCAAGCCCCTGGCCGGTGCTGGCCTTATCCTCCTCGGGCGTGTGTGCGGAGACGGTGGTGCGGCGAAAGTCGGCGATGCCCTCCGTCTTGGGCAGCAGAAAGGTGCGAAGATCCGCGTTGGGATCCGCGCTGGTGCCCTCCACATTCATGGTGTAGAGCGTGTTGTTGAACCCACCGGTGCACACCTGGTTGCCCGATAAGAACTGCACGTCAAAGCGCTCAAAGAGGAGGTTGGACTGGTAGATGCTCTCGAGGTCGGGACGGAGGGAGGGATAGAGCTCCCAGCGGCGCACCACACCGCAGTCCTGCCCTTGACTGCCGCGCGACGTGGGGGCCGCGCGTCGAGGGCTGGACGGGGCGTTGCGCGGTCCGTTGCCGCTGCCAGCCATGCGGATGTCCCACAGGCACACCGACATGAAATCGCGACCGGCAATATAGCGCCCCGACGGGCTCAGCGCGCAGTCGCAGATGCTGTTCGTCACATTGCTGTACGGCTCGTCCTCCTCCCGGGACGGGTTCGAGAAGACCTGCGCGCTCTGATCTACCCAGCGGAGGGTCTGGCGTGTGTCGATGACCCGCACCGCACCCGCAGAGGTGGTGACGAAGAAGAGGAAGGGCTCATGTGGGAAGGTGCGCACGCAGCGGATGGCCTCGCGCGGGCCGTCATCGTAAGGCGAACGCAGATCGAAGGTCTCGATGGAGGTGTCCGGGTACTCGGTGCACCACAGCAGCACCGTGGCGTCGTCGGCGGTGGCAAACTGATCGCTGAAAGCGATGGGGCAGATGGAGTGGATGCTGTACTCGTGGCTCAGTGCGTAGCGCGCTACAGGCTTCATGGCCACCGTGGACGCGCGGGAGCTCGCGGTCAGGGGGCCGATGGTTTTCGTCCCGATCTTGTCAACCGCACGAAAGGAGTTGGCAGACTCGCGCACGGACATGATCTTGTACAGCTTCGGCACCTTCTCGTTGGAGGCGAGGAGGTACGTGCTGGGGCTGGTCTGCGGCAAAAAAGCGAGCGCTGTCACGTTGGGTGACACCTCGACGCTGTTCAGCGTGTCGATCATCGGCACGTAGGCCTGCTGAGCAACGCAAAACGCGTACGGGTCCTTGACATGGTTCAGCACCTCAATCCGGCGAGGAGGGGAGGAGGTGGTGGTGGCGGCCGCGGTGTGGCGGCCAGCCGCTGTCGCCGCCGCCCCCTCCTCCTCTGCTTCGTCGCTTTTTTGAATTGTCTCCAACAGCGTCCGGCGCGCCGTCGCGGCCATCTCGCACTGGCGCATCACCACTACGCGCCCGGTGCGGTCGCCCACGGCCACAAAATCGCCTTGGCTGGCTATCGCGGAGATGTACTGCGAAGGGTTTTGGTGGAAGGTGGTCGTGATGTGCGCGCCAGCCGCCGCGGTGGCCGTGGCACTGCTGGTTGCTGCTGGAGTGGACTCGGACGGCGGGGCAGCGCGGGCGGCGTACGCGCTCATGTAGGCGTGGAAGGGCTTCCCCGAGATGTACACCTCCTCCGCCGTTACCGTGGTGATTGTAGCGGGGGATGCGTCGCCAACGCTGAGGGCCGTAGGAGCTGCGGTGGTCGACGGGCTGGCCGGTGGTCGTGCCTTGGTGCTGGACTGTCGTGGCGAGGTGAGCGCCAGACCCGCACGGCGCTTCGCCGCTGCAGGGGACGACGTCGAAGACGCCGACGATAACGTGGCCGACGCCGCCGCGGCTTTTGTTTCTCGGGCGTCGGCTTCGTGGCCCAAACCAACTGCCTTGCTGGCCGACCCCGCAACTGTACCATCGGGGTCTGCGCTTGGCTGCGGCACCGCTTGGCGCGCCTGCTGATGATCCACCAGGGTCGCGAGCGGGGCAGCACGTCGCTTGCCGGGAGGGGAGTTGCTTCCTTGACTAGGGCTGTTGCCGCTGGCGCTGAGGCGGTCGCTGTTGGGCGAGCGATCGGTGGAGCCGTGGCGAGACTTGGCTGCTAGGATGGTGGCCATTTCTGGGTCTGAGATGCCCACCATGCCCTCCTCCATCAGCGACATCTCATGCGGGGACGAATGCGGCGAGGAGAGCGGCGCGGGCCCTGAAACGGAGTGCGAGGGGGAGTTGACGGGGGACGATGATGGGGAGATTGGCGCGTTGGACGGGGCAGCCGCAAGTCGCACATCACCCGCTGCGCCGCTCGGGAGCTTCGGGGGCTGGCTGGAAGAGATGCGGGGCGAGTACACGCCGGGTTGGCCCTCCTCCGTCATGCGCTCCTGCACACTGGAGGTGCGCTTCTTCAGTGTGCCATCTAGGTTTAATTTGGGAAGCATGGCGAGGCGACAAGACCAGAAACAAAAAACAAAATGCGAAGGAAGAGTTCTAAAAAATCTAGTTTCGAAGGAAGACGCAACAAGTGAGCGGAGGTCTTTGCGAGACACTTTTTTTGCCTTTCTTTTTGTTTACCAACGATCGAAACGAATGCTGATTGAAAAGCGAAGAAAGTCTCCTACGTGAGCTACACTCGAAGTCTGCTTAGCTAGCACTTTTTGTGAGTGTGCGCAATAACAGAGCAGTGAAGCTTACGTATCTTTTCTGCGCGGGTTTTTTTTTTTTTTGTGTGTGTGTGTGTATGTATGCGGGCCCTTCTGTTTTCAGACGGTGCAAACGAGAGGCAGCAAGACAGAAGACATACGATAGTTTGGAAAAAAAAAAGGGAGAGAGCTTCACAAACGCGCAGGAGCCCTAAACGAGCTTTGCATCTGCTGAAGGACACGCCATCGATAAGACGTTTCTTCTTTTAAGGCCGCATCAGTGATCTGAATGTTTTCTTTCTTTTTTGCGTATGTGAGACACGCACATTCAGAGTGAGCCGTGAAGCCAACATGTATTGTCAAACAAAGGCGGCAGTAGTTCTGTTCTGCAAGCCAAAACAAAAAGACATGCGCAGCAGATTTTATTATTCCTATTAGAGCCAGTCCCAGCTGCTGATGTACGTCTTCCTTGTAGAGGAATGGGGGAAAGGATCAAAGACGGCAAAAAACAAAAGCTGCGAAACGAACACCTGCGGGGAAAAAAAAATTGAGGTGTTGACAGAGGCAAGCACACGCGCGCACGGCCTCTTCCGTACCCGCCCACCTCAAGCACCTCAGATAGCACACAACACAGACACACTACCACCGAGGCGCTCCTTAAATAAGGACTTTTTGAGGATGCCTTGCTAGAAACCACCAACGACAACAAAAAGGAAGGTGGGAAGAGAATGTGAAGACGAAACAAAAAAGACACACACACTCAACAAGAAACAAAAACAGTGGATGTACACTTGTGCAAACTGGAAAAATATATATATTCTTTTCTTCTGTGTGTGTATGCGTTTGTGTCCTAGTTGCGCATCTCCTTTGCATTTGCTACAACATCCTCGTACGAGAACTCGAACTTCTTACGGATGGCCAAGTCTTGGAAGTCGTACTTCAGCTTGTCCTTGGTGTGCATACGATAATGAACCCAGTCCGTAGGACATTGAATACGGCGCGCCTGCAAGTCTCGCCACCAGTAGGCATCCTTGTAGTCCTTTGGCACAGGGATGTTGTAAAACTCCTGATCCGGCACGAGATGGGTGTTGTGTGCCCAGTGTGGGTCGTACTTTTCTTCATAGGTGTCGTGATCCACGTAGCGGCTGGCATGAACGAGCTTTCGCGGGTTGTACATGGGCAGCGGATCCCAGTTGTACTTGTGCAACGACTTCTTGTTGAGAATCCGTTTCAGTTGATGGGAAAACATACCCTGCCCCTGCTTGAACACCACCGGGTTCTTGCGAAGTACAACGTTACAGTGCAGCATTTTTTTAATCGCTTTGTGCTCTTTTTTTTTGTGTGTTGAGGCACTCAATGCCAAGACAAGAAAGAAAGAAGCACACTAACAGCACAAGCCTCTCCAAATTAAAAAAAGAAAACGTTTGTTTTCACGGCAGAGGAATGCAAAGAGCTGAAGGCCCTTCGTTGAAAGCGTACTGATATTTGCAGATGCAGCACTTCCTGCTACCTTATGGGTATTAAAGAGAGGAGAACCAAAAAAAAAGAGAGAAGAGGTTTGAAGTTGAAATGAAAGAAACACTAATATTTACCTTTTCTTTTTGCAAAACACTGCGGTGAATCAAAAGAGAGAACTGGAAAGACCTTGTCAAAGCTATTCTTCACGTTGGCTAACGGCCTGCATTTACAACGCTGCCTTCGTCCGCGGACAGCGTCGCCTTGAGCGCAAGCGGGGGGTGATTAGGCGCAGCAGGTATCGTTTTTTTTGCTGAGGAATACAGCATCAGAACTGCGCTCCGCTTCGCACAGTAAACCTGATTCTTTTTTTAAAAAAGAAAAAGGACAAGCCAAAGGCAACAAGGCACGGCGCCCTTTCTAATGTATGCGAAAGCATAAGTCTGGTTTGGCTCAGACGCTCTCCGACTTGCTGCGTAGTTCAATCGAATGCGTCAGGGACGATGACGCTCGAGGACATATGTTCGAACAAAGACTGCGCTTCCAATGTTCTTGTACTTTCTTTGTTTTTCTTTTTTTTTTTGAAGTCTATGCAGCACACAACAAGAAAGAAGAAGGGAGAAAACAAAAGCTATCTGACACGAACAAATCACACAAAAAAAATAAAACACAGAAATAAAAAACGTCCAAAAAGCGTTGGTTAACAAAGAAAAAGAAACAAATAGAGGACAAAGAAATAGTATGAACGACATCTATAACTGATAGAGCAACGCCAAAAGGAGGGGATAGACGAGATAGCCACGTCCAATAGAGAAGAAAAGCACTTTTCTTTTTTTTTTTCGCATGCCAAACGAGATGAACAGAACAACGTAAACAGACCAGTTAAGAAAAAGAAGAAAACATACTGCGTACATTCGAGATACTTTAGCACAACAAAATGCCAAACGAGAAGTAACCCATTAAGGAAAGAAAAAAGGCGTCTATGACATGCCTCCCCAGCGGCAACAGCAGAGGGGAAAGTAGAAAACAAAAATGTTTTAATTTTCACCTCCTCAACACACACACACACACACACACACACAAAATCGAATACTGGAGAGAGAGTGAGAAGGGAGAGCTTCTATGGTGACGTCGCTGCCTTGTTAAGTGGGCCAGGAGCAGTTTTGTGTGCGACCCGCCACAGCACCGCGAAGTACCGTCTTGCGGACACTTGTTCTTGTTTTGTTTTTGTTTTTTCTCAAAAAGAAAATAATTTTCCATGATGCATCCTCTAGCGACGGCGGTGCATCGCACTGCTGCGAGTCGCGCCACGCAGCTTCTTCGACGCGGAAGGGATGCGAGACTCACGAGTGTACTGCGAAAAGGACGTCGTAGCGTTGCGGACAGGGGTGGCGTTGCGTCCCACGACCGGTGCCGCAGAGCCGCTCTCCGATGCCGGCCGAATCACCGGAGTAGGACCGCCCGCTGCGGACGCCGGCTCGTTGACGGACTCCTCTACCAAGGCACGCTGCACCTGGTCGCGCAGCCGCAACAGCTGGCTCAGCTTCTCCTTCATCTCGCGAAGCACGACCTCCGTCTCCTCGTCGTCGTAGTCGGTAGAGCGCTCCTGGGCCTCAATGCTGTCCTGCAGGTGCTGGATGTCCCCTACCATGCTGTCTAGGCGGAAGCGCAGCTTATCCGCATCGGAGCTGGACGCCATGGCGCTGCTGCGACTTGCTGCCGCTGCCACCACTCCTGTGCCCCTCTCGCTGCCTACCCTCAACTCCTCCGCATTCCCTGCCTCCTCATGCTCCTCGGTGTCGTGGACAGCGGCATCTGTGGCTTCCCCTTCGTCCTCGGCAGATGCACCGGCCTCACCTCGCGTCATGGAGGCTGCTGCGGCGTGCTCTTCCTCGGCCAGCTTTGCCTCCCCCGATTCTTTTCCCTCGTGGGCGAGTGACTCGGCGATGCTGACGGACTCGGGCAGCCCAAGGGCGTCGCGGCCGGCGCGGCGGAGGCGGTCCTGCTCGAGGCGCAGCTGACTAATGGACCGGCGGGCCTGGGCAATGCGATCCTTCAGCTTCGCCGTGATGGTCTTCTGCGAGGTGTGGTGCATGCGCTTCTCCAGAAGAGAGATTTGGAAGCGGTGGTGATCGATCGCGCTCTGCAGGCGATGCGCCTCGGTGTCGGTGACCTGGGCCGAGAGGGTGTCGTCCTTCGCCCGCTTCGCGTCACGCGCGGCGGCCCACGAAGCGTTGGCTTGCACCGATGCGACGCAGTCCTCGAGTTCCTCAAGGTCTGCACGCGAGGCGGCGAGGACGGCCATGAGCGTCTCATCGTCCTCGTCGCCCTCCTCCTCCATCTGCGCCTCGAGGGCGACGATCTCCTTTTTAAGGCGGTCCGCGGCGAGGTGCAGACCGTCATACTGCTCCGGCGTGCACATGAACTGCCCGGCAGACGCAGGAGACAAGGACATCTCCTCGTCCTCCTCCACCTCCACCGCCGCCTCCTTCACTGGGGCGGACCTGGCACTGGGGGCTGCCGTCGCCTCCGCTTTCGGCGTCGGTGCGGCCTGTGGCACAGCAGGAGCGGTGTGGTGCTGGTGGCGGGGCACCTCCTCACCCTCCTTCAGCGATCGCAGCCGCGACTGCACATCGCGCAGCTTCTGCTGCAACTCCTCCTCCATTGCGAGCGCCTCGCGCTCGGCCCTCCTCTGCCGCTCCACAGCCTTGGCCGCCTCCTCCTGTGCAAGGCGTGCGCGCTCGCGCTGCTCCTCCAGCTCCGCCATGCGCTGTTCACGCTGGGCCTTGAGGCGCGCCTCCACCTCCCGCGCCTTGCGCTCAGCCTCCTCGCGGGCCATCGTCTCTGCCAGCGCCTCCTGCTCCTCCTCGACCGAGGTGAGCTGCGCTTCTAACTTGCCGACCTTCTTGGCGGCGTCCGCCAGCTGGCTGTCCAGCTTCTCCAGCACCTCCATTCGACGTGTCTCCACTGCCGAAAGGTAACGACGTGCGCGGTCCGCCGCCGAGGACAGTCGATCGTGCAGGCCGGAGAGCTGCTCCAGGCGCGAGGATGGGGTGGCGACGGTGGCGGTGGCGTTGTCGAGGGCGGCAGAGAAGTCTTCGTCCTCCTCCTCCATCTCAGCCTCCTGCTGCTCTACGGCGGCCTCCAGCTCCTCCTGCCATTGCTGGTCGTGATCCTCCGTGAACTGCGGCGGCGACGCGGCGCGCACCTCAGAGACCGCCGCCTCCTCCGTCAGCGGCACCTCCGGGCTGTCAGCCTCCGCCCCGCCAGCGACGATATCGGTCTCAGACTCAAGTTGCTTCTCCGCGGCCACGTCCTCGGCCGCCGTCAAGTCGCCGTCATCGTCGTCATCGACCTCCACCTCCACCTCCTCGTACTCGTCCTCGTCCGCCGCGGCGGTGGGGGCGGCACGGGTCGTGGCGTGCGCGGATGCCGGCACTGTCTTGCCGTGCATCACCAGCTCCTCCTCCTCCTTGTAGTCTCTCAAGGCCTGCTCAATCGCTTCGTCATCAATGTCCTCGACGGCGCTCTCGTTTTTTGACTTCACGGGGCCGGCAAACTCCGGCGCCTCCGCGTAGCGCGGCAACCCGCGTGGTACCTGGAAGCCGGCCGCCCCTGCAGTCCCCGCCGCCGCCGTGTGCCGCTTCAGCTCCCGCATCCGCTCCAGCTCCTGTTCCAGCCGAAGAACCTCGTGACGGCCCTTCGCCAGCTCCACCTGCAGCTCCTGCGCCTTGTCCGCGCTGTCCGTGGCAAGCATGCGGCGTCGCAGCAACGAGTTCTCCACCTTGGTGTTGTGGTACGCATTCGACAGTTCCTCAAACTTCTTCTGGTCAAACGGGACATCGTCGCTTTCCTTGGCAGTAGCAGCAGCAGGCCGCGGTGGCGGTGCCGCAGCGGCTGTGGCTGCGACGGGAGCGGCGTGGGACTTGGGCAGCGCGAACTCGCGCACCGTACGCCCATTCGGATGAGAGGCCTGCCGCAGCGGCGGGACCGTGTCTGCGGCGTGCTGCAGCCTCACCGCCTCATCGCCCTCCACCTCGCTAGCGGCTGACTCGACCGCGTCAAAGTAGTCCGCCACGGAGTCGCCGCCGCGTTGGCGCATGCGCTGCGCCTTCTTCCCCTTGGTCGGCGTGCTCACCGCGGGATTGCCCATGAGACGAATCGACTCGGTGAGCGAAGGCTCGGCGTCGGCCGTTGCCGTGCGACGCAACAGCAGGCAGTTTGCAGGGATCGCCCCTTCCGCCGCGCGGGCCACCGGGTCCGTAATCAGGACCGCCTTTGGCTCCCCAGTGTCGGTCGTCTTGAGCTCCGCCATCTCCACGTACTCGGGGAAGGCAGAAAAGTAGAGCAGATAGTCGCGTTCAGACAGCATCTCCGGCGTCCAGCCGAAGCGACGGCAAATGACATCCATCGGCTCCCACGAGAGATGCACGCTCTCGTAACGGCGCCGCAGAAAGTCCTCGGCGGACCAGTCCAACAGCAGGTCCGTGTCTTGGGAACGGTAGAGCTGCAGGCGGCGACACGCACTGCGATCACGCAGCGAGCTCTTCAGAACTGCCGGACTGATGCTGTGGGAGAGGTGCGAGAGCTGCGTCGCCGTGAGAGGGTAATCGGTGAGCTGCAGCAGCGGCCGCACGCACTCGTTAACCGCCTCGACGCTGTAGCGACCCAAAGATCGCGTTTCCTTGCGGAAGCGGATCATGTTGCGCTCCACACGCCGCAGCATGTCCGTAAAAAACGGGTGACTGCGAATCTCCGCAAACTCGTCGGCGTCCTCGTCGTCCGCGCCGTGTGCGTCCACCGCGTCCGCTCGCGATGCAGGCGTGGCTGCCAAACCAGCTGAGACTGTCGCTGCCGGCGGGTGCTCCTCGGTGGAGAGGGCGTCCAGCACATCGTCGTCGGCACTGGCCATCACCTCCCCCGGCTGCTCGGCTTGCTGGGCCATGCTGCGCACCTCCTCCGTGCTGTAGATGCGGGTGACATCGGTGTCATCTAAGTCGTCTCGCGCCGCACTGGCCCGATGTCCTGACCGAGTCGAGGGCTTGCTGCTTGCTGCATCGAGGATGGGCTTCATGTCCGGTTCACGAAAGTTGCTCGTAAAGGAAAGGCGCTCGTCTGACCTCTTCTTGTGGAATTCGGGATAGTTGTTCTTGGCGCCGCGGGGCGGGGCCGCCACAGCAGCGTCTTCGTCCTCCTCGTGGGTTCCGTTGTGGGCCGAGTCCAACTTGGCAGACGATGCGGCGGCCGCAGATGCCGCTGCCGCTGCCGCCCGCTGATCCCGCAGCACCTCCCTTCGAGGCGGGTGCCGGTGTGCGCCGCTGCGACTCTCCGTCGCGTAGGGTCGCTTGTACTGACCGAGGTCGTCGCTGTAGTTTGAGCCGAAGTGGCGCCGCGAGGCCGCCAACGTCGATGCAGCGCCGCATACTGCCTGCGCCGGCAGTGAAACGGTGCGTGCCACCGCGCGTGAAGCACCACGCATCATCGTGTCTGCTTGTTTGTTGGAAAAATATATATCAGAAAAGCAGGCGTCTGTGAAGCTGACACACTAGTGCTAATCCTTTTTATTATCCTTGCGTATCTCTCTCTCTCTCGCTCGTATGTGAGTCGATAAAGATTGTAAAAAAGGAGAAGGGAAAGATGGATAATGTGCAGTTGAAGCCCTTCCTGTTTGGCTTGCAACAGAGAGAGAGTGGTTGAATGTATGGGTAGGAGTATACGCACTGGAGTTGCGTTCTATGGTCAAATGCTTGCTCTTCCCAGCGAGAGAGAAAAGAAAGCAATGGCGAGATCTGTATATCAGTGCACCTTGGGGCAGCTGTGTTAGATCCTAATGATATCGCGACGTTTAGAACACAAAAAGGAAGAGTAGATGCTTAGATTGTGTTTCTCTATGAAAAGGTGACCTCTGTGAGAAAAGTATTTTTTTTTCTTTTTGTTTTTTGTATGAATATATGTATTTTATTTTCTTTTTCTGTCGGCAAAGGACAAGGTTGAGATCGAGTGGAAATCGACACAACACAACAGTCCTTTTTCAAGTTACCTCTATTTGTCTCACTTTTACCTATATGCAGGCATGTATAGTAAATGCCGGGGAGGGGAAAGGGAAAGGGGGGACAATGCAAGCGGGCAAACGCAGATATGCAATGTACACGCACACCGTTGTGGGGTGGAAGATCAAGAGATAAAGAGAGCGAACGAGAGAGAAGACAGTGGCAGAGAACACAAGAGGAAGAAGTGAAGGAGAGCTTCAGAGAAGAAAAAAAAGGCAGGCAGTATCTTTCCGTATGGGGCATCCGCCGACATCCATCAACGAAAGGGGGTAATGAACAAAACAACTTTACTCATTTCTAGCGCGCCAGCCGCCAAATAAATCATGCTGAGGCCGTTTATAGTATGTGTGTATGTGTTAATCTCTAGTTCCAAGTGACAGTGAGGAGGAGAATGAGTTGTACATCGCGCAAAAAAGAGTTGATCTACATGGCTGAGAAACAACAACAGCGATAAATCAACAACAAAAACGCCGAGAATGGTGCAACGTGCACGAAACAAAAGAGGCGATGTGGTGAGAAGGAAGAAGAGAAAAGACAGCCTCTGCTGCTTCTAAGCATGGCTTTGTTCGTTCGTGAAGATGCAACACGTTGGGCTGCGCGAAACACGAATGAGTAAGATGCAAATGCGCGCTTCGTATGCTTTGTGGTTATTGTTGTTCTGGCTAGGTTCATGTTCAGGTGCTCCCGGTGTTCGATGAACAAATACGCTATTCCCGCGCCAAAACGTCTGCAAAATCGCGGTAGTACACGCGGTTCGTTTCCGGGTCCTGCATTGCGGCCCACATTTCATCCACCTCTGCGCTGGAAAACGGCTCCCCTTCGGACATCATTGAATTGCGCAGGTCCTCCAGCTCAAGATAGCCTTTCTGATCCACGTCCAACGCCGCAAAGGCGCGAAAGAGTGTTTCCTCGGTGTCGCGGACGCACAGGGATGGCTTGAGCTCCTCAAGTCGCTCAACAGAGAGCATTCCTGCTGCGCTCTCTCCGGCGGACTCCGTCGCGGCAACCGCAAAGGCGCGGAGTGTCGGGCCGCCGATTGTTCCCGTCATTAGCGCATCCACGAGAACCGGCTCTAGCTTACGCCTGTCCACGAAACCGGTGGACGGGCCATCCTCCTCGATAAGGTCGATGATGGAGGCGACTTGCTCATTCGACACATTAAGGCCCATCGCACGCGCCAGGTAGCCGACTGACAGAATCGGGAACGCGTTTGCAGTTGCTACCGTGGAGGACGACGATGACGACCCCGCAGCAGTGGCACTGGAGCTCAGCCGCGTGACGGAGTCTCTGGCAGACGCCTCTGCAGTGGCGAGAGCACGGAGCGATGCATTGGTGGAAGCGATGACGGCCGACAGTTCTTCAAACTGCTCGTGGTACTTGGAGCGCTGAGCGGCACCGCGGTGCTTACCGCCAAGGTACTGGAGTGGCTCAGGCAGCGCAGTATCACCGTTGTCTTGGTAACCCGCTGCGTCCTTCGAGTGTCTCTTCCGGGTGTCGTCAGCATTTGATGAACGCTTCGTAGCTTTTGAAACAGACCCTTTCTTTGACTTGAGCTCTGCCGGCATCTTTTCTCTCTAAGTACGCGTTTTCTTTGTGTTTGTTTGTGTGTCGTTGTTGGTCTGTCAGTGGATGTCTGTGAATGTAGGTCAACACCTTTTTTTTTACAGGTGCGGCACTGTGAGCAAAGGTGCCGCGCTTCAGCTTGCCCGCTTGACGTGTAAAAAGGCAAGCGATGGCGTCGATCTTCGGAGAATTGCCGCTTGCGTAAATTTCTGCCCACGAAGTGGTGCTTGAAAACGTCGACAACACGTGCGTACCACACCGCACCAAAAAAATAAAATGAAGGGGGAGAAAAAGAATCAGATTTGAACGCAGTCAGCTAGTGCGGGTACTGTGATTGAACTAGAGCGCACCAGACGCGTCGCTTACTCTAAATCAACGGCTATTCTTTTTGTGGAGAACTCTGTGAGGTCGCGCAGAGGCTTCCTCGCGGGACCCGTGAGGCGCGACGCATTCAAACGCTCGTGTTCATGTGCGATAAGCTTTGTACTGAAGGACCTCAAAGGTAATAGATAATACCGGAGGGAAAAAAAGGAGCTGTGTGCATTGTCATGTCACGCACTGGCAACACCCACACCACAAAAGCAGCGATACGAGGGGAAAAAAAAAGAAACACATGGGATAAAAAGCAGAATCTTCCCCTGGCACCATCACAGCACAAACATCTTTACGAACAGCTTCGAAATGCGGGAGTGCGGTGAGGGGTACTGTTGACGCAGTGTGGGGTCACGCCCGTAAATGAGCTCCGCGACACAGTACATTGCGGTGACAAACGAGCCATACGCGATAGTGTCATCGCTCACCTCACTCTGACATGGAATTTGCCTCTGAATGCAGAAGAGAAACACCGCTTTCACTTCCATTCGGGAAAGAAGCGGCAGCAGATGGTGCGCGCGAATGCACTCGGCAAACGCCTCTAAGCTCATGCGCGCCTCCTGTGCCCGTTGCTGAGGTGGGCCATGTACCGCTTTCAAAAAAGATTGCTTTAAATGTGGTGCGAACTGCTGGACCACGTGGCGAACGGCATCGTCTGCCGCGTAGGACGTTGCCGCGTCTTCGAAAAGACCCGCAAGTGAGCTGCGCGGCTCATTTGAAAGTGTCGAAAACGAAACGGATGCCTCTGCAGACGGTGGGCCGGAGTTCACACTGCGGAACGCCTCTCCAGAGATTCTATGCGGACTCTTCTTGGATGCCTGGCTGGACATGTGCCGCTCTACCGAAGGTAGAAAAGTATCTAACATAAAAGTGCGGAATTGCTCCAGAGTGGGAGGGGATTTGTGTGTGTGTTGAAGGGCCGCGCAGTATGCAATGTAGAGCGCCTCGCCGAACTGCCGTCGCGATATGCTCTGCAAGCGCTCGCGGGCAAACGAGTCTTTTTGTTGCTGCAGGTTCACGCCGTCGCGGTAGACCCGGGGATGCAGCAGCGTGCTACCTCTGCGCGGCGCAGTGCGCTCACGTGAAAGAACAGGGGAAAGACCGCGCACGACGGCCATCCAAAGCAGCTCTGGCAAAACAGGACGCCGAGCAGTGCTGAGTCCAGCGTCGCGTACCATGACTGTGAAGTGCGTCAGATGCATTGCGGGTTGCAGCAGCTCTGCATTCACCGCAGAGGTAGCCGTGTAGAAAGCGTAAACTTCTTCTAAGCGACCTTGGAGGTCAGAAAGTGTAGACGCGACGGAGGCTGCGTCGTGTGCGGCAGCGGGGTCCACTGCTCCCGACTGCTGGATCGAAAGAGCCTCTTCGCGCGAGCATACGTCGCTTTCGCTCGAATTGGGCGGCGGCTGCCTCTCGGAGTTCACGAGACGCTTTCTATTCGCATCTGCGGCGGAACGGATCACACTGCTTTCGTCAGCTAAGCTTGACAAGAGGTCTTCTCTGCGCAATGCCAGTTCGCAAACACGAGTGACCTTCGCTAGCTCCGATTCCAACCGCGCTACTCGCGACATCGACTCTGCCTCGCGAGACAACAAGAGCTGCTTCGCTTCACTTAGCTGGTATTGTATGTCTGCCTGAATTCGCCCTAACTCTGTCTCCAGTATCCCTTTCAGCTCGTCCACCTGATTGCGTAGAGCGTTGGCTTCATTTTGCAACTCCGTGATACGAGCTTCGCAGGACATGGGAAATCGCACTCAGTCCGGGAAAAAAAAATTCTAGAATCTAATGAAATTCCTTTTCAGTTTAAAAGCAGACAGTTTAAGAATTTTGTGCTGGTGCAAAATAACGAAATTGACTAGCAAATATGAGCACTGTTTTCGTACAGCCTAGTGGAGCAAGTGCTTTGTCAACCAGCACACCATCCCGCGCTGTCGCTCTTCAGTAGAGAAAGAGAAAAAAAAAATCGCGTTTGTGACAGCCTTTCCTTTTCGTGGAGTGACTGTAAACTGAGTGATAGCAAGAACAAAAAAAAAGATGAGGACGACAAAGGTGAGCATTGGCACAATGAAAAGACCAGAGACTACAGTCAGAAGGGAGGAAAAGAACAGCAACCACAGAGGACTGAAGCGACCGCAGTGCACGAATAGGTGTCCACAATAGAGACAAGCAAAGAAGAAAAACGAGGCTATTGGTCATTTCTGAAACCCTGCTTTCTAGAATACGCACTTCATGCTTTATTAAAACTTTTCCTGTGAAGGCACATAGCACATAGGTGGCGGGGAAACAGAAATGCTAGAAGGGGCTCGCGAGAAGGAGACACAAGTCCCGATGCTTTCGAAAAACCTTGAGTCAACACACTGTTGACTAAGCACCCTGTAGTGTGCTGCATTGCAAACCTATTGCTTTGGTATTGAGAAGCTCTAAATTTGTCACGAAATATTGCACATAGTGTGAAAGCGCCATCCAGTCTACGCATTCACTGGGTCGTACTGTTTCAAAAACAAAAAAAAGGCTCGCTGAAAATCAAGAGAAAAACGTAATTGGCGGCACTGAGAATACATCAGTAGTGGAAAAACGGCAAAAGACAAGAATGCGTGTTTTGCGTTCACAGAGACTCTGTGAAAACATCTGACAGACAGAGCCTGGAAAGAAACCCTTTGCGGATTTTCATGAAAAACAAAACCGCAAAAGAAGAGCCTTTCGCTTTGCCTGCGAGCAAAAAAAAAAACCGATGTGGTGTGCGTATTAATGGCAAAGACCGTACAATTACGTTGTACACGGGCCAAACCATCACACAAGAGGTTGAGAGAGAGAGACACCAGAAAACCAACGCTTGAACGGTATGAGCCTGATCTTCTCCAGAAACATCGACACATAGAAGCGTATGCTACATGAAAATGATCTCACCACTGTAGACACCGTCCCCGTCGCCAGTGGGCATCTCACGGCGCGCTTTTGTCTGGCGCATGACGTGCTGCAGTACACCATTCTGCAGGATTCCTATGCGCAGCGACATGAGCTTAATCTCCGCTTGCACCTTTACCACTGCCTCCTTAACTTGAATCAGCGGCGTTGTGTCTGAGATTTTTGCCTGGCGCTCTTCGATGTCGCGCTTCGTTTGATCTAGCAGCTCACTGACCTGGTTCAGCTCCACGGTCATTTGCTGGACGCTTTGCTGCGCTACGTTTGCACCATCCCGCGACGTGTTCAGCTCGCGCAGCTTCACGCGGTAATCCTCAACTTGATCTGAAAACTGCTGCGCCAGCGTTTGCTCGCGTTTTTGGATACGGTCCTTCGCTTTGTCCATGTCCCCAGCGAGGCGCTCCAGCATCTGCTTGACATCGGGGTACATTTTTTCCACAGCTTTGAGGAGCACGGTAGCGCTTTCAATGCGTGAGCGCCAATCATCAATGGCCAGCGAGCGCACTTGCAGCAAAGGCGCCACCCGCTCCACCTCCATTCTCCACTCCTCACTATCAACCTTCGGAGTTGGCGGGCGGTCTGCGTCGTTCTTCGGTTGCTTGCCGTTGGTCATCGCGCGGACATAGAGCTCATCGTCATCGTCGCTATCAATCACGATGTTGTCCTCAATCTCGTCCTCCCCCTGTTCGTCTTCGGCGTCTGCTACGGCGGCTAGTTCGTCGTACTTTTCTACGAGGCTGTAATCTATTGGTTCATAACGGTAGCCCTTACTGTTCAATGCCGCATTGACCAGCGCAGACACGACAGCGAGGACCCCTTCACCGCTGCCTTGCTTTAGCCGTGTCGGAGCGATGTTAGGGATGCTGATGCTCATAGAGCGCAGCTCGGCTAGGATCGTGGTGGAGGAAGCGTTTGGGTCATCAAATTGTCCCGGCGCGTCAAACTGGTGCCCACACAGCTTCATGAGCCAGGCGCACAGTGAGGTAAAATAGAAAAACTGAGCGTTGGGATTGTCCAATGAGGAGGGTCCCGAAAAGTAAAAAGGACTCAGCGGGGTGAACGGCGGCCGCACCGCTCGGCAAAACTCGGTCTCGTAATTCAAGATGCGTAGTTTCTCAATAATATCCCCCATGGTGCTGTCATCAACGCCGAGACCTCCGGCCCCGGTGGTGGAATTTTCCGCAGGCTGTTTCGCAACGGCAGCGGTATCGTCCGACATTTTGACACTGCTCAGATAAATAGTGACAAGACTTGCTGAAGACTACAAATTGATTTACGAAAAAGTGGGGGTTTTCGCTTTAAGCGTTGTTACAACGGAAAGCAAGACCATTGGAAAGCATAAAATGTTCCGAATGGCAGTACGAAGGAGAGTGGTAGAATGACTCATGTGAAAGTACTCCAGAATCTGAGAAGCATTGCGTCCTGTTGGCCAACAAACTAAATAAAGCATTTTACGTTACTAGGTACACTGCTTACGAAACCTAATTTAGCTCTTATTTTAATTAATTTCCGCTGTTGTTGTTGTTGTTGAATAGTAAACAAAATAAAGTTGCGTTTCTGTGAGCACGATTGGCCTCTCAGTGCATTGCCGGCAATGAGCCACTACAGCTCCCTCTGAAAGCGGTTTTTGCTCTAGCGTTTTGAAAGCAGGCAGCTTTAGACGTACGACCACTTTGCAAGGTCGCAATATGCGCAGTACAAATTTTATCACTTTTTTTTTTTTTTTTTTAGTAGGACATTAATGAAAGTGTATTGGACACTCAGATTCGAAGAAGCTAATATACATCAGTAATAACTCTCGAGAAACAAAAAATTATTACTTCAAAAATGAGATCGATCTCAACATCCAGTTTTTTTTTGCTTGTTTGTTTGCATAATTGTTTCCGTATAATAACAAGAAAAAAGTTCACCTGTCAGACTCTTGCATACAAATATTTTTTCCGCAGAGATTAATGCATCTCAGATAAAAAAAAAAAAAAAAATTGGTGGCATAAGACTGGTTTCGATCTTCACATTGAAAAAAGCGCCTGTTTTACGCTTATTCGTCGTCTTCGTATTTAGAAAAATACAGCTTGTAGTTTTCCACAAAATCCTGCTGGAGAGCCCCGGCGTTGCGAGAGCTGGACGCCTGAGAGGACACCAGAGTCCACCCGCCTTCCTCCTCTAAGGCGTCAAGCAGAAGAACCATCAAGCGGGACACGCCTTCACCATCGCAAAACTGTCCGTCCAGCTTGATCTTCCAGTGGTCGGGGTTAGATAAGTACTGAAATGTAGGTTGGTTGCTTCGAACACTGCGGGTTGATGTAGTTGCAGATGGGATAATCTCGTTGAGACGTGCAATTGTGCTTTCCTGAACCGGCCCGAGAATCTGAATCTCGGGGCAGTTGAACGACATGTTCACAATCAAGCTGCGAGACATTTTCTTTCTCTTTATTTCTTCTGAGTGATTTTTAAAAAGTGCTACTCTAATCAGAGTGAAATAAACTGTTTCTACAGTCTTTGAGTTCTAAGAACATGCCGCAACAGGAGGCGAGAAAAGATGTTCAGGATAAATAAGAGGGTAAGAGAGGAGAGAAAAAAAGAGTTTATGACGGGTGAAAGAGTTACTCTTTGATGTAAAAACAATGCGGGAAATAAATATTTTTGTGTTTTTCTTCGTGAAAGAAAAAAAAGGGAAAGCAGCAGCTAAATGTTGCAATATGTTTTTAATAGTACATATGTAATTTCCTTTCCAAAGTTTGACGTTTGTCGCCCACGCTTTAGCAAAGAGACAGGAAAAATCTATATATATACACAGTTTGCTAAGCCGATCCTTTTTGTATTCTCTTTTTTTTTTTTCGAGGGGTGAAGAAGCTTCCAATAGTAGAAAAAATACACTTGCACTTAAAAAAAAAAAAAAATTGAATCATATTAACCGCTGCAGAAAAGCAAATGGGCATCATGGACAATTAAAAAAAGAAAGAGAAAAACTATGCTTGAAAGAACTGCAACGTTTTTTCCCAAGATCCGCTGTTAGAATGCAGCATGGAAATAATGATTTCCTCGTTGTCACTTCTTGCCGGTTCCCTAGCAATTTCTTCTGCCATTCGTAAAGCTTCTTTCCATCTGCTTTGAGCCAGCAATGCCGTGGCCACTCGATCAAGCTGCGTCACACTTCGCGCCACTGCAGTCGCTGGCACTTTGTCTTCCAATAAGGATGCGGATTTGTTTGAGGACACAAAAATTGGTATTTTTAGATCGTAGTCGGCGCAAAAAGCAGCCACAAGCTTCTGAACATGTGGCGTCCGAATGCAATCTGCCAGAGCGCATGCTGTCGACTGGAAGCGCAGCAGATCATCCTTGTTGGGCTCATTGAAGGCCGCTATAAACAGCGTGCATACCTGTTCACACATTTTCACAGAAACTGCGGAGGATCCGAAGAGGGAAAGCATTTCAAGAACTTGAATACTCATTGAGCTGTTTTCAAGCGCAAGCGTGCAGTGCAGCAGAGAGCGGAGCAGCGAGGGCGATGTACGAAAACGCAAATCCTTGCGACTCCACTCCACCACTTCGTCGTACTTTTGCCCGCCATGGACGCACCGAGCAATCCGATATTCAAAAAGCTTACCTTGCGTCGCGCTATCGGCGACACGTTCCAGGTCACATAGAACATGTATCGCTCTCTCCCAATCTTGCCGGAGAGGAAAGCCTTGCGCGACCGCCGCGACAAAACCGCAGTAGGAAATTCGTTCTTCATCTGGTACAAAAGCAGGATTCGTCGCCATCTGATAGGTGTCGTCATTTTTCTTATCAGCAGAAAGTGACGCTGAAAACTGTGCCAGCTTCGTAGAACGCTGACTGCTCTCGCTTTCGCGCGGAGGCGCGAGAAGTGCTGCGAGGGCTAGCGTTTCTTGCCACCGGCCTATGCGAGTTAGGTTTTGTGCTAAAACCTCGGAGAGTTCTTTTGTTGGCGCAGCATCTTTGTTTAGCTCGAGAAGTTGTATAGCTGTTCTCCACTGGTTGTGGGCTACTAGAGCTTGCAAAATAAGGGCTGTTGTAGGTACGTCCTCTGCATCGAAAAAGGAGGTCCACTTTTTGAGTTCTTCGCTGTCGCCGACACGCTTGGAGAAAAGAAGTCCTAATCGTTGGGAGTGCTCTATATTTAAAGGTGAACCGCACTCCAAGAGAGCGCGTCGAAAATACGACAGCGCATTTTCCCAAGTAGCCTCGATAATCTGCGAGGACGTTGTCAAAGAGCTGCCTGTGATACTAGAAAACATGATAGGTTTGAAACAAAGACTAGAAATATTTGACTGCAGAGGGGAATAAGCGTGAAACCCTCCCGAGCTAAAATGTACGCTTTTCGGGATTGACATTTTTGTTATCATTTTTGGTATACATTAATCGCAAAAGAGATAGGAGACAATATTGTGAAGCCGAGAAAAGTAGCTAGTATTTCCACTAAATATATATATATTGCTTTAAGCAAAGATATATTTTTCCTTTATATTATGGTTAAAAAGCACACCGGCGGTTGTATTGCGGACATCCCTGCTGTGTATCATTCTTCTATCAGGCCGAATTAAGGAAAGGTGCTTTACGGATTGGGCAACAGACGTGAGGAAAGAGCAGAGCAATATTTTTTTAATTATGCTGTGAAGCGCTCGTACGACAGTGAGATTTACAGCAGCAAAAGTTTAATTCCAGTAGTTAGAGGGGCTTATTCTGCGATGCACAAGTAGATAGAGTTCTAGCTATCGCGCTGCCTGCCAAAGTGCTTCTAAAAGCTCTAGCACTTGAACCACCACCAAATGTGTTGTTCATGGTGTCGACCTCCTTAAACAAGCTTGAAATCTCCAGAAAGCCTCGAAACGCCCGGAAATAGGGCCTGAACTAATATGAGCGAGGTTGTCTGGGCTTGGCCTTTGCACGAACATTAATGTCGACTGTGCCCCCCTCTCCGTAGCAACAGCGGCCGCACATAAGCGCGCTTGGTTTCATCGGATTCTCCTTCTCAGATAGAGGAAACTTGTCAGCATGCAATGGATATGATAGAGGGGTCGTTATTTGATACTGGGAAGGGGGGGGAGGGGGGAAGAGTGAGGTGAAGCCCCCGCGGAAAAAAACAACAACATTTAAGGAGTGCTATGCGCAGTTAAGTCGAAGGGCGGAGCGTAATTGCAGCTTTCAAACAGAAATAGTGCTTAAAAGTTGACGTTGCGTCGACTAACTTCGTCTCACAAGGGAAGTGTTGTCAACTCAAGTTTTCCTGGTTGTCGCCCATTACAAATTAAAAGGCAGCTGAGCTAAAATTTGTGCCTGCCGTCTGTCCTGAGCAACGCTTCGATTGACATGTTTAAATTTTTAAATCAGGAGGGCTATTGTTACTATTTTAATATGTTCGCTGGGAATTAATTCGTTTATAATAACCTTCTTAAGAATATAGCTTTTTGATGTTGTACTGAAATTCCGTTGAACGGTTTTGCGTGCCCCAGCTTTTTACCCGTCGTACTCCTCCCGCGTGTACAGCATTTGAACATCATAAACAGAACACCATTAACAGAGGGAACCGAAATTAAATATAAATAACAAACACCTAGTTTTGCGGTTCACGCCACAATGTTCCGCTTACAGTAGACCGTTAAGTATATGCATAGCTCTTTTGCTCTCCTAACTCCATCAAAAAACCGAAAAATGGACAGCTGTCTGACACTTAGCCGATCAAGATGTGTCTTTTCTAAAATGTGAATTTATAAATATTTGATTAATCTTCTCAACTCCCTTTCTGCTTACTTCTCTCCTCTTCGTCTGTTGTATGTAATTTGCTTGGCGTAATTGTTTATCACCGCTGTCTTGCACACGCACGTGCAAATACAAAAAAAAAACGGTTGGCCTGCTAAATTTTCTTTTTCTAAACCTATTTTAACCGATATAGAAGGTCAGCCTTTTTTTTTTTTTTGTCTGCCCTGGACGTTTGCTATATATCCATACATATAGATATATATCAATCTTACATACGCGCTTAAAGCAATGGAAGGCTGCCTCGTGCAAACGTCGTGCCGGACGACGGAGTTCGCCTCTGTGGAGGCAACTCTGCGCAAGTGGAGCGAGGTAGAGAGCGTAGGTTCGTTCCGTGAGAAGAACAATAACAAAAAGGATCTCACCACCGTGTTTGTGACGTTTCGCGACGAAGAGTCCGCAAAGGCTGCGAAGGCGAAACTAGCGGCTATCCCCGGAATTGTTGATCCTGCGCAGCACGAGGGCGAGAAGGTAAATCCGAACAAGGCGGGCCAAAAGAAGAACAAGAACCTTGCTGCTGAGTTTTTGAAATTTGAGTCGTACGAGGACAAGAAAGAGCTCGAGCCGAAGAAGAAAAACGAAAAAGCCTCGGGTGAGGAACAGGCCGCTGCCACCACAAAGACTCGCGGAGGCCGCGGTGGTCGTGGCAACCGTGGTGGCCGCGGTGGGCGTGGTGCTGGACGAGGCGGACGCGGAGGTGCTAGCAACAACGCAAAGAGCGGCCACAACAATAACAACACCACAACCAGCAATGCTAATCGCGGTGGCCGTGGAGGCAACCGTGGCGTTCGCGGTCGCGGTGGGGTGCAGCAATACAACCAGCCCCGGCTGCCTCCGTTTGAGGCGAATGTGGCGTTCGTCGACAACGTGCCCTTTGGTACTCCAAATAGCTATATTATGGAACGCTTTTCGGCTTTTGGACGTATTTTGGACGTGAACCGTTTAGAACTGATGGTGATGATTTGCTACGATAACCCGGAATCTGTTCAGCAGTGCATTCAGCACATGAATGGTGCCAAACTGCACGAAAACGTGGTCACGGTAAGCAGTGGCACTGTGCGCATTCCTGGAAGCGTAGCGATTCAGATGGGAATTTAACAAAGGAAATAATCGACGGACACGCGCTTTAATATTTGTTTGTTTTTTTATTAAAATGAAAATGCAAATCTGTTGGTACTTGCTGTTTTTAAACCACGTCTTTAAAAAAAAAAAAACCTTATTGAAGGAGTGAGCAAAAAATAAAGTAGGCCTCTTTTTCCACCGCAGCAATTGACAGAACCTCTTTGATGCGCGAAAAGAACCCCCGCGGTTTCAGTGCACACATTTCTTTTGTTTGGTATTTGCATAAGAGTCGAAGCGGTTGAATAGAGTATTTTTAAAAGAGTATCTTTTCTCTCGAGACATTATGAATTGAACTCAGGAGAAAAAAAAAAGAAAAACGAGAGCGTCAAAGCAGAGAACTTTTTTTTTTTCTCTCTACACTATATAATAGTTCGACTTCAATAAGAATAATTATAGAAAAGTATTGCCTTTTTTTTTCCTGGGACATGCGGGGCCGATGTTTTCTCTTCTTTTTCCCAAATGAATTTTCAACCTTTCTCCCTTCATCTATTTATGTTGTTTTTTAATGGTCGCATTTTATTCGATTGCTAAATTAAATATTAAAAATCACAATTGATTTTAATTGTTTCAGATAAACAAGAGCAGAAAGCTCTTAGATTGCACCTTTCAAGCCATGCGTCGAAGCTTTATTTTCTTGGACCAGACTACTGGTCCCCACAAAGCGTACAAATACACGTACATGCCTGACCCGAGAAAGCTCGCGCCGATTGAAACCACGATGAGAACAGAGGTGCTGCCTGTTGTCATTCGCCCGCCGACGTCCTACGTACCCAACCACGAGGTTTTTTTGGAGAAGTGCGATATTCACCGTCTCTCACCCACTAGCGATTTCAAAGGAACGTTTAAGGACTGGAATGACCTCATGACGTGCAGCAAGCGAGAGCTTCGAACTCGCGGTGTTCCTGTGATGACGCGTCGTACAATTCGTGCAGCCGTTTTAGCGTTCCAAAACGGCAATCCTCCGGAGCGTTTCGACACTAAAGAAGAGTGGCTGTACTACAAGCAGTTCAAAACCAAGGACTATAGCTACCGTGTAATTCCAGAGCTCCCAGAGAAGTACCGACCGCATCAGAATGGCATTGACCAGGCTCCTGTGCCAGACTACAATGAGATTAATCAGATGCCGGAATGGGCAGTGAAGGAGGAAAGACGTCTTGCAGAGAAAAAATCGTTGGCGTGATTTGGTTTTCTACTCACAGTTTTTTTTTTCCTTTTAATCTGACGTTGTGAGTGTACTATTGACGAGATTTTTTTTTTCTGGAATGGTGTTGCGATTACGCAAAAAAAAAAATTAATAATCTTGGATTATGATAGTGTGGGTGCTATCAAGACAACGGAAGCGGCTGTATCGCGCCTGTAGTTTTCTGGCATCGCATCTCTTTTGCAGAGAATGAGTTTAAACAATAACACAACTAAGAAAATAAAAAGAATGCTACTCTGCTTGAAATATTTATTATAAGTAAAACAACACTAACCCGGTGAGTTCAGTAATTATGATGTTTGTCTCACTCTTGAGTGTATAGTCTCTACAAGCCATTCTTTTGTCTCTGCTTTTGCTTTGACTTGGGGACTTTTAGTTCAGGGTATAAACTTTCTCCTTCTTATTCCTCCCTTGCTTTTTTTCTCGATTTTGCGTATTTAAAAAGGGAATAAGGCTTCAAACATCGCTGTTCACTTTTGCAAGATTGCAAGCATTTTGTTTAAAACGCGCTTTTGAGCAAACATGTCGTCTTCAGACGGGGACAGCGCTCCGTATGACAGCGACAGCGAGATCTCTGAGATTGACCCGGAGTCTCAGATCTTGGCGCCAGTTCAGCGCCGGATCGAGGAGCAGCTGCGGAAGCACCTACAGGAGCTCACACAACAACTTCAAGAAACAAACAATGAACTGACCGGGGTAGAGAAAGAGCGGGAAAGCTGCGGTGTGGACCTGTACAACGCCCAGCAGCAACTCGCGAAGCTGCAAGAGACATTTGAGGTGTATCATGAGAAGCACGCGTCTATTCAACAGCAGCATGAAGAGAAGCTGCGCTCTCGTGAAGAGCTCTCATCCGCCGCGGACGGCGCGCAGAAGAAAGTTGAGGATATGCAGAAGCAGCTCACCCGCTACCAAGTCGAGCTTGCGAAGCTGACAGAGACACTCGCGAAGGTCGACCGCTTCAACGCAGAACTCAAAAATGAAGTGGAGCTTGAGCGCCGCGCAGCCAACAAGACCGAGGACGACATCACGAACCTTGAGAAAGCAAAGCTCCGTCAGGATGCCCTTATCCTGTCACTACAGGAGCGCGTCAAGACACTAGAGAACGAGAGCGCAACGCTGGATGAACAGGTAAGTGGGCAGCGCGAGGAGACAAAGCGCGCACGAGAGACCCTCGCCGACGCAATGTCTGAGATGGAGGCCATCGTCATGGAAAAGAAGCAGCTTGTCCAGCAATGGCGCAGCTCTCTGATCGGTATGCAGCGGCGCCAGGACGCTGTCAAGAAAACGGAGGAGGCGCTGCAGCAGCAGAAGGATGAACTGTTGGTGCTGGAGAACGAAATCTCCGGCTACCGGAGGGACATTCGCGCCGCCCAGGTTGAGAACACAAAGCTGACCGAGTTTATGTCGCGTATCGACAACGAAATCATCATTTTAGAGAAGCAGATGGATGGGCTGCTGGCGAAAAAGTCGGAGAACACGCAAACCTACGCTCTTTTAGAAAAGACTATTGCTAGTACCGCGCAGGAAAGCAAAGCCATCGAACTCCAGGTTAAGAGCAAGTCTGCCGAGCTGTCCGAAGTCGAGAAGCAGATTGCCAAGCATGCCAAGGCCATCGTGGACATGGAGAACGATGTGATGGTGCACCTGAGCAAGCAGACCACGCTAAAGCAAGAGAGCCAAGGCCTTTTGCAGGAGGTGCAGAAGATCAAAGACGCCGTCCGTGCGAAGGAGCAGCAGGTGACACTAATGGAAAACGAGCTGGCGCGAATTCGCGTCGACACTTTGCAGTCTAAGGCGTACAACGAGACACTCGCGACGACGCTTGCCGATCTCGAGAAGGAGTTGCAGTCGCGGAGTACGATGATTGAGCGGATGCAGGCGGACATCCGTCGTCGCAACGACGAGATCGACCGCAAGCAGAAGCAGCTGGATCAGCTCAACCACCAGTACGAGCAGATCCTGGCGGCTCATAGCGACTCGCACGGCGAGCATGTCGGGCCGCTGGAGGCGACGATCAATAGCCTTTCGAAGGCAATCGCGACCAAGTCGAGCGAGAATGAGGCTCTCCAGCAGGAGTGGATCCGCCTTCAGACTGAACTGGTGAATTACACGAACACGATGAACGAAATCAACGACGCTATTCTCGACGCACAGGCAAAGGCGACGATTCTCTCCCAAAAGAAGGATCGTCTCTTGGCAAACATCAATGAAGGCAAACAGCAGATCACCCTTCTGCAGAACAAGTCGAACGCTATGCACCTCGAGATGAAGCGCGTGAACACGCTACTGAGCCACAACAACGGCGCGCAGCAAGTCGCCACTGACGACGTCTTCCTCCTTGAGAACGACCTTCTGCGGAGATTAGAGGAAAAGAAGCGCGATGCAATCCAGCTGGAGAAGAAGGTTGACGACACGCGTCAAAGCAAGACTGACATTGTGGAGCAGATTCTGGCGTGCGAGCGTGATATCATGTTCTGGGAGCGGAAGCTGCAGGTTGCGCGGGAGACCGAAATGGCCCTCGATCCAACAATCGGCCGGGCAGAGATCGAGAAGATGAAGAAGGAGATCAACTTTATGGAGCAGCGCATGACGCAGCTTCAACGAGAGCAGAAGTTTCTCATTGAGGAGATGCAGAAGCTGATCGACCACCGCGATGTCATCCGGACCAAGGGCAAAGCAGTGAACGTCGCGACGCAGAAAAACAAGCACGGCGCAACCCGTCTTGCGGTCGAAAAGGAAAACACGCGCCTATTTAAGGAGCTGAACACTAAACGCCAGGAGTCTCGCAAGAAGGAGAAGCTTATCAAGGAGAACTTGGCGGAGATGGAGCGTACGGCGGCAGAGGTTGATCGGACCCAACACGATATCAGGCAGCTAGATGAGCAAATTGAAGACCTGCAAGGGCAGATTGCCGCGGCACAGAAGGAGCGCGAGCGTGCTGAGGATGAGAAGCGGCTCCGCCAAAGTAACCTTCAGCGGCTCAAAGACGGTGAGGCCGGCACGTACAGACTCTCTTGCTACCCCGAGGAGTCGGCAACGGAAACGGCGCGCTTGGAGGAGGGAAGGCGTGCTGTTGTGAACATCATGCAGGAGCTTGCCGAGCAGTTCCCAGACCTTGCTCCGTCGTTGCAGGATCTAGTGACAGGAGTGTAACGCGGAGCTGACGCTTTTCCATGAAAGAGGAGAGCGGGGCCTTACCAAATCTGCTTTTAATTATGCAAGCGAAATGGCATATATATATGGTCCTCATTTGTTTTTCTGTGATCGTCGTATCACGCATGAATATAGAACATGTACACTAGTGCTGTGCTGATATAAAATGCCGCCACATGCCACCAATTTATTTTTCAATTATTTTTCATAGTAAAGCGCTTGCTAATATGTATACTTTTGGTCCTCGTATTTCTTTCCTTCGTGATGAAACTGATGGCTTTGTCGCGGACTTGAGCAATGAGAATCTTAGATTTCCCAATTTGCACCACGGTGAGGGTAAGCCCAGAGTTTCGGGCCCTCTTTTTCTTCTTGTCTCGCCAGGAGAGAGAGTAGATGTTGCGGCTCTGATTGTGGGAGAAAAATAGGGTTAACCGTCAGTAAACTTTGTGTGTTGCGCTCAAGGCAACTTGCGATTTTTTTTTCTTCTATCTTCTGGGGGTTTTCGTTGAACAAACAGAACACTTTTATTGGCTGTTGCTCTTGCTTCTCACACCACTTCTCTTGTGGCTTTCCGCCGTTTGCCGATCGTAACTCCTCTATCACCGCTTTAAACTCTCCATTGTTACTTTCTCACTAAAACTAATAATAATTTAAAAAAACTTTTACATTCTCACCGATTCTGAACCGATTCTGAACCAATTCTGCGGACTTCGCAAGAGCGCTCACAGCTTCAAGAAGTTTTCAGTACAGCGAGGGCTTGGGTGAGGTGTAGGTAGAATGCTGAATGGTGTAAACGATGTCGTGACACCATGGACGTCGTCTCGCATCCTGCGCATAATGGAGGCCGCCGCTGTCTCGCGCACTCCGGGCAGAGGTGACGCTGACCGCGCAGCGCCGAGCTTCTCAGATGACAGCGCTGTGGCAATGGAGCGCCTGTTGCATCTCTCTAATCAGCAACCCGACGTTGCCGGTCGTGTCATGACAGCTCCGCTGTTCGCGCAACGACCGCTTGTCGAGGCAACAGAGCCCGCGTCTAATGCAGCGTCCTCGTCGCCACCTCTGTGTTTCAGCGACGCGCATCGCATGTGCACCCACACGCTGGATCGGTGTCGGGCAGGGTGGAGGGGTACGGTTGCGTCACTGAGCGCTCAAGGGCACAACGAAGAGTTGAAAGATCGACTTCCACCGGCGCTTTCCGCGGCCTCCGCAAGCTTGCCTCCTTATTCGACTTTATCCGAGCTGGAGGAGGTCGCATTTGCCGCTGAGTTCGCCGAGCCGTGCTTGCGTGGCAATTTCCCGGATGTGGCCGCTGTTGTGCATCGCCTCCTACCAGTCGGCTGCGCTTCGGTGTTGCAGGAGACAAGCGAAGCTGATGTAAGGGACAGACGAGGCGTGAGGGGCAGCGGCACGCTTCATGGCGCGCTGCAGTCCCTTCTGCAAGTGCCCGCTGTGGCACACCGGGTGCCGCCAGACGACGATGATGACGAAGAGGACGACGATGATGGCGGCCCACCAACTGCGGTGCCTTCCTCGTCCCTTCGCCTCAACTTGTCGCGCCCCTCACCCGCGGTGGCATCGAACGCACTTCTGTGGTCCTCGCTACCGCCCCCTTCCGCTGTGCCTCTCGAGGCCCACGGGCCACCGGCGCACATGGTGTTCGACAAAGCCGTCCTCGCACACACTTTTTCCAACGCGGAGGTGAGCGATCTCTGCGCGTTCTTCTCTGGCAAACCCCGTCCGTTCCAGGTGTTTAGCAAGGCAGAGGTTAAGGCGCGGCGCCATCAAACAAACCAGCCTCAGCGTCGCAGCGCTCTGCTCTCTGCGGGCAGCGGAGGTGCTCCCCTTTCAGGAGTGCGTGGCAGCACCACGGTGCGTCACGCCGCTGTGCAGCGCAGTAGTGGGCCGGTCTCTCGGGGTGCGGACGAGGAGCAAGACGGGTGGTCGGCGTCGTCTGGTTGGAGCAGCAACTCGGAGCACGGCAACAGCGACGCGGAGGACCACACAGGAGGAGGGAGCGCCGCTGACGAGCCGGGGCTACTGCGAAGCACATCTGTAGAAAAGGAGCTGCCTATGTCGAAGAGTCCATTGGCGAACCGCACGTGGGTCGAGGACGATGGTGATTTGATCATGGAGAACGGAAAGTTTTCTCTCCGAAAGCGAAAAGTGCGGGTGACCAAGAAACCACTTCCGCTGCTGCGGCTACCGATAATGAAAAGCGGTCCGGTGCTGGGGCACTTCAACACGGCAGCGGAGGCACGCCCTCCTGTGACCGTTATTAGCGTCGACGGAAGAGGAGGGGAAGAGCCGCTGCCGGGCGTTAGTAACAACTCTGCACCAGAACGTAATGTGGAGGAGATCATTGATGTGAAGGAGGAGGTGGAGACTCTCGCAATGAGAAGGAAAGCTGCAGGCGTCAAGCGTGGCCGCGCTGCAGACGAGGAGAAGGAGAACAGCACCCCGCCAAGTCCTGCCAACGCGAGAAAGCGATCGAAGCTGGCGGCTTCAAAGAAAGCGTCTGGTCGGAAAGCCACAACTGCTGCCGGTGGCGCGACTTCATCTGCGTCAACGCAGAACTTGGCCACCGTCCCGTGCTTGTCAGGGAGCGAGATCGTCGAGTTGGTGGGACGTCTGCCGATTTCCGACCATCTCCGAAGTGCATTGCTGATCGGCGTGCAGACGGCCTCGGTCGCTGGAAAGGCGGATGTGGAGGACTCTGGAGAAAAGAGCTTCACCAGTGGTGAAAGCAACGCGTAGAGCGTTTTTCACCAGGAGCAGAAGTCGGCAATCAAAGAGTGGTAATTCCCCCTTATTCCTTTCTTGTTTCCCCCTATCAATCGGCCTCGCAAAACACTCCCGGTTACGTTGAGCATTTTGTGCTCAAAATAAAAAGGTTGTCTTTTCTCACAGGGCTTCCAAAATGTAAACACGCTCTTTTTTTATTTGCTGCTAACCAAGTGCAATCTACGCTAATATTCTCCATAGATGCTACACACAGATACCGAGCTGAAAGCTACACCATAAAAGAGAAGATAGAAGAGCAGATTACTTTCAACGAAGAACCATACCCTGTGGAAGCTTTCATGCGCAAAGAGCACAGAGATGTGTCCTGAGTGTTAAAGTATTGCATCATATTGCCCTTGCACATCAACGGGGAAGCTTGGTGTACATTCCCGTTGTTGGCGTCGGATTTGCTGCTTACCTCATGAAGTCAGCAGCAGTTCCGGAACAACATCAACCCGAAAGCGTGTTGTTTCCGCCTCTGATGGTATCTTATAGTGCCGCTGCATTTTTCTCTTCTCTCGTGAAGAGTCGCCTATGCTTTAAAAACCGTTGCTTGTCCATTTTCCTTTCATTCTCCCTGTCTCTGTTTTTATTCCTATTCACGTTCCTTCATGCATTGCCAAAAAAAAAAAAAAAACAACACCTGTTGGCGTGCTTGTTTGTTCAGTTCACTTTTTCTTCCCACTCGAAGTGTTTTTACATATCTAGTGCAATGTGTGACGGTTTATGGGTTCCTTCGACGGCGTCGTCGGCGGCGGATATCCCTGATGGTGGTGCATTGGAAGAGCTCATGTGTCGCAGTTTGGAGGACAACGCGTACAGCGTGCAAGGGTTCTGGCTGTGGCAGTCTCGCGCAATCCAGCAGCGCCGCCACCGAGAGCAAGGTCGCCGCAGACCGCGTGGGGAGACGGATTCCTCCGCGAGAGAGCGCGCGGCATCGGAGGCTGCGCGCAACCCGGCAGAGGCAGCTGCTGAGCAGCGTGCAGAGGAAGTGAGATCGTACATTGCTGCGTTGCTTCACGCCACGGGGTACCCCTACCGGGCAGCTTCCATCACCGAGGAGGAGGAGGAGCGCACCGTAGGAGAGAGTGTCGATCCTACTAGCACCGCCGAGGAGGCGTCCGCCAGCGTCACGCACTCCCCCGCCACACCCGCTGACGCAACAGCAGCGTCGGTGGCGCAGGCTGATGGCAACCCAGCCAAGGTGGCTCGTGTGGAGAGCAACGCCGGGGAGGCGACATCGTCCACTGCCTCCCCGCCGAAGAGCGCACTGGCTAAACTCGTCGCAAAGGCAAAAGCGCAGCACCGCGACTTGGTTGGCGACGCCCCCGTCGTGACGGTGGTGCCTGCTTCCAAGAACCCGCCCTTTCCGGAGGACCTGCCTGGCATGCTCACCGCGCGTGGCTCCTCCTCCACCACCGCTGCTGCACGGAAGAGAGTGCAGTTTGCCGATGTACCGCCTGGCCAATCGACCAGCGGACAGGTGTCTCGCGGCAAGGCTAACCACGCGAAGGATGGCGACGACGAGGAGGAGGACTTCGGCGTCGTGCTGCCCGGCCACACCTCGGCGGCCACCTCGGCCCAGTCAGAACGCAGCGACCGCGACGTCGCCGGGGAGACGCACGAGGGCGGTGATGTGGCGGCCGGCGAGGATTCGGTGGCAGCCAAGCACCCCTCGCAGATGACTCGTGCCGAGTTCCTTAGCCAGTTCAAGCGAGCACCGCGCCGTGGTGAGATTGGCCAAACCGCCGAGGACATCGCCGCTGCGGAGGAGCTGGGCTACGTCATGTCCGGCTCCCGCTCCGTGGCATCGCGCATGTACGTGGATCGCGTTCAGCGCCAACTCCACGAGCACGAAGCGGCAAAGCTGCAGCAGCAATTCCGCAAAGTGGAGGATGAGCGCATGGACGACCAGCTAGTCCACGGCTTGGTGGACTTCGTCATGAGTAAGAAGAAGAAAAAGAAGGATCCAGCAAGTTGAGGTGCATTCTGCGATGGCAGAAATGCGCCAGCTCTGTTCCTTTTTTAAAAATCTGTCGTTTGGCTCGCTGGGCATTTATCAAAAAAAAACCGGAACAAGTTTATTTCTGGCCTCGTATCAGTGCTTTCACTCGAAACATGTTTGTCGTGATTACTTAAATTTAAACCACCCTCCATGCCATCGGGCACATGACGTGCATTTTCACGAGCGCCACGAAACAATGCACATGGATGTTGCTGGACGAAAGAGCTGATCGGACGTGAGAGAAGGCAGGGCCGACCAAGGATCTGTCTTAGCACGTGTAGTGCACATCCCAGATCTTTTTCTTTGTTCAGATTGTCAGGCTCGAAACACCTTGCAGCGTGTGCTAGCTCAATTCTATGTCTTTGCTATTCTTGAATTATTCTCGCCACTCTGTCCTCGTCTTTCTTCTTAAAAAAAAAATTGGAACGCCACCACGCTCCCAGAACCGCATACATACATCGTACAGATATATAGAACAATCTCGTGTAGAATTGAGCCCCACAAACCTTTACACTGTCACCACAAGCTTCCCTGAACGTGCTCTCTTTTATTTGCCATCTCTTCCGCTCTTTTTATTTTTTCTCTGCGAGCGTTTTTCAGCGTCGCATCGTGGCAAGGAAACGAGAACAAAAGTGCAAGACTGGCAAGCTTCGGTGAGGCATCATCGCACAGGATAAGCACGGCTTTACGCTCTACTCTTTTTCTATAATAAGGCCTCTGCAAAACGTCTTTCAAAATAATCCCACTGACCCCTAAAAGAGAAAACACATACACACAGACACACACTCCAATAACATTGGATAATAAAACGTAAAGATGCCGTCCCCTGTCAATCCTGGTGATGGGCCTTCACTCAGCATTGCCACGCTGTCGCGCAAGGCAGTGGTGATGGGATTCGGTACCAAGCTGATCATTGGCCGCTACCCTGTCGACGACTCAACGGCGCCGTCGCCGTACAATTCTGTTCTCGTCGATGACGGGCAGCTCGTGCGTGCGGTGGCGTTCCTGCAAATCCCAGATGGTCCGCTGTGCGTCGTCAGCGCAGGTGACAACAAGTTCATCAACGTGTACAACGTGTCCTCGTGGAAGCAGAACAACCCACTGGCGATCGAGGACTCGCCGAGCGAGAGCGACGGCGACGCCGCTGTTCACGTGAGCGAGGTGGACATCCTGGACGATGAGGCGCGTCGCACAGCCTCGGCGGAGGTGGACGCCAGCGCCAAGGAGCGAAAGGCGCTCGCGAAGGCGGAGTACTGGAAGCCGGCCTACCGCTACGGCCCCCACACGAAGCGCATCACCTCCCTGGCCACGTGTGCCGAGGGCACGATTGTCTTTGCAGACAAGTTTGGCGAGGTCTACCGCCTCCGTCTGAGCTGGTCTCCCTCGCACACCATCGACGTCGACGGCGACGCCACGAAGCCTGCGACCTTTCTGCTGCAACACTTCAGCATCCTCTCCACGATGTTCCTCACCAGCCCAATCCCCCGCATCGAGGCCGTCGCCGCCTCCGAGGAGCGCAGCGGTGTGGCGTGCCGGCGTCTCTTTACGTGCGACAAGGACCGCCACGCCCGCGTGAGTCGCTTCCCCGAGGCCTACGTCATCGACCAGTTTCTGTGGACGCGCAGCTCTGTCCAGTCCGTCGTCACCTGTGTCGCGGAGATCGCGTACATGGAGGATGCCGCGGTGTACGACACCATGTACAACACCAACGCAGACCGCATGAACAAGCGCAACAAGGCCTACAACGCACCCTTCTCCTACTACGCCACCGGCACGTACGCGGGCGAGGTCCACTTCTGGGCCGCAAAGAACACAATTCCTGCGGAGAGCAATGAGGAGTCCTTTCACCTCCTCAGCACCTTCCGCCCCCGCGTCGCCGGTGGAGCCTCGGAGGACCTCGGGGCCGTAGTGGGCATCACCGTCCTGACGAGTAGCATCGACCGCTTCGGCAACCCACGCCATCCGCGCGACTGCCCACGCGGCGTCCTGGTTGCCTACGAGCGCAGCTGCGACGTCTTCTTCGTGCCTCTCTACGACAACATGGGCCCCTATGCGCTGCACCCGGCCCTCGTGGCGGTCACGCGCACCACGCTGGAGGCACGCCCAGCAGCGATGGTGTCGAGCAACGATGCCACGGCGTTTGTGTTGAAGCGCAACGGTACCGTGTCCTTCCTGCGCCTCTGCGATGTGCCGCCGCCGGCAACCGGCGTCCCGGCCAAGACGTGCAGCTTCAACGCCAACGTCCACGTTGAGCTGAAAGAGACGGACGTGAAGATGCCCTACCTGGAGGAGCGCGTCAAGGCGGTCATGTGCAGCGCGGCTCCTGTGACTGATGACAGTGCTGCTGCTGGTGACGGTGTTGCGTTGAGGCCACGGACGGCGCTTGAAGCGCTCGACCTTTCTGCGCCGTGGCGGTACGAGGCCGTTGATCCGCGGACGCGCCGGCACGGGAATGACAAGGATGACTCAAAGGAAAGTGAGTCCGATGAGGAGGGAGAGGCATCGGCGTCAGAGAAGAAGGGAGGTGCGAACAGCAAAAAGAAGGCGCGGGTTGATGCGGCGTGATAGGGCACTGATTTTTTTAAATTTAAATCTTCGTTCTCTTTATCCCACCTGTTTTTCCCCAATGCTGAAATCGCACACGCGCACATAGGCTTCAAAAAGAAATAGCAACAACAACAAACACATCTCTTCTCCTGGCCGATGCTACTTTTTTCCCCTTTTTTTATTAAGCTTTGCGTTTCTTTTTTGTTTTCTGGAATGAACCCATAAGATGCAGCTGACGCCCTTTGTAGTTCATTTTCAGTTTTCTTTTTGCCTGGGTGAGTGCGCCGAGATCTCGCCGCGTTCGGACGTTGTGCTGCATTTTCACATGGCAAGGCGTCTTCGACGGTTGTACGCTCATTTTTTTTCTTTACATCTGTCTCGTGCTGGGCTTTCGACTGGCAAAGAGTGTGAGTGATTTTGCGTATTTTGCGTTATGGTTTCTCGTTCGCCTGTATCGCAACACTATTCCTTGTTCTTTTTCTTTTTTTTCTTTTCAATGACGTTTTACGAGGTTTTGTTAACACCAATGTCCTAGACAAGGACGCAGCTGATAAAAGAACAAAAAAGCGATTGAGAAAGTCAATGGAGTGAGGCAATTCCCTGGTATCTCAACGGCGTTCGCCACGGCTACCTATGTTAAATCGTTTCTTCCACTTATCAGGCTGGTGACACGAATGTTCAACGTGGTTTTGAGTTTCTTTTTGCCCTACCCGTATTCTGATTTTGATCCACTGCCGAACTGGTGCGTCGGCTGTCGACGTGCAACAAGCGGCAACAAACAATACTATTCATACAAGGCAAATACGAATTAGCAGGAAGGCGACAGTGATTGGCATCTTCGCAATTGGGGAAGTCTCTGTTGCCCTCAGCGGCGGTAGTGCTGAAGAGACGACTTCAAGTACGCTTTCTCAGCACCACCGCTATTCACGTCATGAATTCAACTGCTTGCATTCAAATCTCCCCCCCCTCCTTCTCCTTTTCTTCCTTTTTGAAACTGTATCCTGCTTCCACTGCCTTTCGACAGGTGTGGTGAGCCTCTGTGAGCTGTGTTAAACGCCGTCATCTTTTTCATCCAAAGGCAACCAAAAGGAAACAACAACCACAAGTGAAAGAAGACCACACTGGTCAAGCTCCATCAAAAAAGAAAATTTGCTGAGTGTTTTCTCTCCTGTGGCGAGCTATCCGTTAATTATTATTTTTCTGCTGAAGACTCTGTTACTTCTAAGATATGGGGCAGTCACTGAACCCTCTGCGCACCCACGAGGAGGTGCCAGATGACGTCAAGTCGTCCATCGCCCCCATCGAGTACACCCCCGCACCGATGGAGAGCCGCCCGACGGACCACGCGGCGTGCGAGGAGTGTGGGGAGCAGTTTGGCTGGTTCTGCTACAGCACTAACTGCGACTGGTGCGGTCGCCAACTCTGCACACGTTGCTGCCCGGAGCGCCACCTGCTTAAGGGCAACCCGGGCTGCACCGAGTGTACGCGTAAGGCGTTTAAAATCCGCCGGGAGGAGATGCTGGAGGATCACCTTGGGAACGCGGGGATGCAGCTGCAGCAACCACGCCCCATGGCGCTGGGCGTACCCATGACAACGGACGCCTCTGGGAGGACTGTTCACGGTGCAGGGAAGGCGGCCATTCTGGAAAAGTCCACGGCTCAGGTATGAGAATGTGAAGGGAGCGGCCAGCGCATCGAAAAGACAGGGGATGGGATGCTCGGTGTTACTTGTTGCCTCTGGTTCTCAGATCACATTATTGTTATTCATCGTTGCCTGTCGACTTCGGTGCGCTGAGTCCGCGTCTTTCATGTCAACATTGCCTCTGTGTGTCGTTTCTTCGAGCCGTGTCCGATCTAGCAAGCCCGGTAAGGTGTGATGTCCTTTTTTTGGCCTCTTCCTTCATTGTTTGCCGCTTGAAGCGCCGTTTCTGACCGGGCATAAGCGCGCGTTTACCTCTCGTCCTCAAAAGGATGACGCCACGTGCGCTCAGCCCCACGTCTACAACTCGCGTTTCCTTTTTTTTTTTTCATGTGCGTGCATTTGCGGTCGTTGCAGCTGCGGATTGCGCCGGTCAAAAAAAAAAAATCTATTTGCTGATTCTTATGGTATTTCTTTCCTCGTCCGGCTCTTGGAGCGATCGGGATGGAAACAACAACAATAAGACAGCTCCGCTATTTTATCTTGTTTTGCTGGTTGGGCTGCGGTGTTACGAGTTTCAAAATCAGACTATTGCCACAACGGTGCCAACACGATAGGCGAAATAAGAAAAGTTACGACCGTTTCGGTTTTTGTTTTTTCACCTCACAGACAACAATCGTGCCTCACTCAAGAAAACGAAGCAGCAACGTTATCCTACTATCTGAGCGTCAACCCCTCACAAATAAACTACTTAGCCTTCTTGACCATTTCTACAACAAAAACACGAGAGCATGCACGGGGTCCAGAGTACTGACATTTTTTAGAAACCTCACATGCAAAACTGGTTGTGCAGCTGATCACACACGTATTGTTCTCCATGCGGAGTTGGGCCGTGCCTATGAACGTGTGATTTCGCTGTTCGAAGGCTCTGCGGGCCGCTCTCAATGACGCGACAACTCAGAACGGCGGAGTCTCGAATTTGATTGGGATGCTCAATCTTTTATTGTTTACGATCTATGATTCGTCGATTACATGAAGAAGGAGATGTGTGACGTGTTCGCTTGCCTGCTCTGCGTTTGTGAAGGTATAATTTTTATGACTCTTTCTTTTTATTCTGTACCCCTCTTTCCTTTTCATCTCTTCTTCTTTTGGTCTCGATTTACATCATACACCAAAATTGCACCGCGCAATTGCGCACACGAACACACACACACACACACACACACACACAAAATAACAGCATGAGAAGAGCTGCATTGCGAAGGTACAAGTTGATTTTGAAATTCAGCTTCTTTTTGGGGTTTCTGTCTTGTTCGTTTCCTTTCAAGGTGACGTGACGAGGATTGAGGGTATCACCCTCATTTTGTGTTCTAAATAGGTCTCTCATCGCTTGATCGTAGCGAGTTGCGCTGCAGTGGAGGAGCCACTTCATTCTTCTTCTTATTTTTCTGTTGGTGTGCACTTACACAGAATAGGGCCTACTCTTGCATCATCATCGGGCAATGAAGCGGTCCCGCGACGAGGCAGACACCTCCGGGGTGTCGCCACCCGATGGCCAAAGCGAACCAACTTCCCCTTCCACCGCCTCCTCCTCGTCCCCCTCGTCGTCCCCGTACGCGCTCCCCTTCGAAGTGATTTACAGCATCGCATCTCGCCGGAGCGGGTCACTGGAGGCTGAGCGCGCTGCTGTCCTGTCGCGGTTGCTCGGCTCTGCCGCGTCTGCGGCAACGGCTACTGCTGCTGCTGCTGCCGCTTCTCCACAGTCCACCACATCTGCAGCAGACGTGTCGGCGCTGCTGGAGGACGACATGTCAGTGTGTCTTGGCGGCTTTACACGCGAGCTGGTCTACCAGCAGCTCCTGCACAGCAGTGAAGAGGGCTCCCTCCTACGCTTGTTAACCGTTGAGCTCGTGGCCAATGACGGCCGCACGCTCGTCTTGGCGGCCCCACAGGCACAAGGCGCGGCGCCCTCGACGTTACCGCCGTTGTTGATGGATGTGGCGGGTGCGGTCTCCAGCGAGGATGCGGTGGCACACCCGGCGGACCTTCTGCTGGTGCGTTGTCAACCTCGCAGGCCAGCGTCCGACAATGAAGCGGAGGTAGGGGATGGTGCCTCGTCGTCCTCGGCGGAGTGGGCGACGCACGTGGAGTTCGTGACCTTCAACACGTCGCTGCTCACCGGGAGCGACGTGGACCTGTGGCGAGAGGCTGTGGAGGGCAGCATCGCGGTGGTCGTGCGCTGGCTGTCAACCTTGTTAGAGCAGCCTCCTGGCCTGGGTCAGCTCGCCTTTCTGGAAGCCGCCGCATCGTCTCTCAGCGCCTCCGCAACGACGAGGAGTTCCACAGAAGGGTGGCGACGGGCGCTGCAGCTGCCTCTGCTTCTGCGCGTGAAGCCAGAGGTGATGCGAGGCGCTGATGCCGAAACGCTAGATCGTCTGCGGCGCACCATCGTCTTTGCGCTCGAAACAATCCTTCACGTCTTCCTCAACGTGGAGTCCGCCATGCGACTCCCGCACCTGTGCCAGCGGCTTGCCTACCTCTTCTTCTCGTCCCCGTTATTTGTGGATGGTGCATCGCAGGTGTCAATGCAGCTCATCGCAACTGATGCCGTAGCCGCGACTCGGCACTCCATCGCGCAGACCCTGCAGTCGTGCGTGCAGATGGGGCTGCAGTACGCCAGCGCCGCTGCCGCGCTCTTGTCGGATGCGGCGGCATCAACCGCGGAGCTGCGCCGCAGTGCTGTGCAGGCGCGCAACGGATACGAAGTACTGCTCTCCCGCATCTCTCATGTGTGGCTGCTGCACTCGGCGAGCCTGAAAAGCCGCCGCGCCACGGGAAGTCCGGCGGGACCTGAGGCGGTAATTTGCGAGGTGCTGGGGACGGTGGCGGCGAGTGGCGTGCTGCGGCAGGTCGTGCGGTGGCTGCAGCTGGAAGAAGACATGCGACGTGCACACGACCACGAGGACAGTGGCCGCGTGGGGGACACCGCCGACGCAATCGCCGAGCTGCTGGCCCCGCCCACGTTGCAGCAGCTACGCGACGGCCGCAACCTGCAGGAGCGGACGGTGGCGGAGCAGCTGACGGCACTGCGCCGCACCTACAACCCATACCTCAGTCATGAGATTCTGCAGTTTCTCAAGGGCACTGCGGTGGCGGCGTACGCTGAGCTGTACGGCAATACAGCTGCTGCGGTGCGACGCATCACGAAGCTGGCGGAAGGCGCGGCAGAGCTTCAGAATCTGGGCCGGCTGGATGGCGTGATAGCGGTGCCGCTTGAGACGGTGGAAGCTGTCGGCCTGCGTGCAGGTGGGCTGGCCGACTACGCCCTCACCGAAGTGCAGCAGCACGCCGCCTTTGGTCTGCCCGTCCGCCTCAACATGCAACTTCAGTCCGGACATCAGCAACACCAGCTGAACACGCTGGATGCGACGCTCCAAGCCACCCGCTTCACAAGCGAGTCGGGGGCTCGCAGAGCCGACGCCTCCCTCTTTGCATACGCCGCGGTACAGCTTTACGGGGAGTGGATCGTCTTTCCCTTGGTCCTCACCCAGCTGGTCCGCGAGCAGCCCGTTAAGGACAAGTCAAGTGGCGGTGCTAGCCGAAAGAGAAATGCGAGTAGCGCGGCCTACCTCTACGCACACGTTTTGCGCGATGGGGACATGCTTGCTGACCTTGTTGCGGCAAGCGCTGCGACCACCGAGAGTGGACGGGCTCAGGCGTGGGTTGTGGTGGGAGAGGAGGCCACTGTGCACCGCCGCACACCACGTCGCCGCCGTGCCGCTGCCGCTGCCGCCGCCCTCCTAAACGCTGGTGCCGACGCACCGACGGAGCGCCTGCTACCCTCCGGCACCCCCGCGCTTACCTATATGGACTGCCTGCGTCGGCTGCATGCCCTTGCGGTCACGGTGCGTCAGTGCGAGGCCGGGACCAGCGGCAAGCGTCGAGGCGGTGCCGGGGCGGCTGTCGGCCCGCTGGACCGCCCCTTCGACGCAAACTGCGCCATGGGGCTGTGGACGGAGCATTTCATGGACGGCGCTGTTCCTCTGCAGCGCTACACATCCTCGCTGGCCACCAGTGTGGCCTCTCTGCTGTCTGGAAGTGGCGCGACAGCCAAAGTAGTGTCAGCAGGCAAACAGTCAGCCCCGGCCGCCGCTTCTTCCGTTTCTCTGCAGACGCTTCTCGGCTCGGTGAACGGCGTGGTGGGCTTCTCTTCTGCTCAGGTGGAGGCACTCTACTCTCTCACTGCAGGGACCGGGCTATCGGCGAGCGGCAGCACGGCGTACATCACCCCACCGGCCCGCCCGGGTGCGTTTGGTATGGGTGCGCAGGGCAGTAGCGCTAAACCCGTCGCTGTCAAGGTGGTCGACGGGTGCACCGGCAGCGGCAAAACCTCCATCCTCTACGCGTCGGGGCTGCTACGTGGCAAGCTGCACGCCGCCGCCCGCCAAGAACAGCAGCGATGCGTACAGGCACGCCTGAAGCAGAAGTCGTCCGCGGTGAAGCAGGCCGCCGAAGCATTGCGACGCGCGTCTGTGGTGGACCTGTTCGCCACTTCGCCCAACGCGCGGGGTGGGCTCAACTTATTAGAAGAGGCAGGCTTCCTCTCCGCGGAGGCGCGCCAGCAGTACCAGCTGCTCAACGAGGGATTTCTGTACTGCTCCACGCCCTTCATGCTGCGTCCTGCCGCCGTCACATCCACCGTCCCCGAAGCCGTCGAGGAGCTGCTGTTTAACTCGAACGGGAAGGACGAGAAGTCAAAGATGTCGGCTACATCGTCTTCGCGGCCGTTGTGGACGCGGAGTGAGGTGAACTCGATCGCGACGCTGCTGAAAGAGTCGCACGAGCGGTCGCTCAAGGCACCGCTGGCCGCGCAGCTCAACGCCTTGCTCCAGCTGTACCTCACTACGGACAGGTGGAGTGGCCGTTGCCGGGCTGCGGAGATGGTGGCGACGCCTCTGTTGGCGCTGACAATGTCTGCGCGCGAGACGGCCGATGTGATGGCGTGTGCTGCTGCTGCTGCTGCTGGGCAGGCTGACGCCCCAACTGGAACTTGGACTGGATTCATCGCTAACCGCTTCTGGCCGGAGAGCGCCGTGGTCGGGTCGCTGCAGCGGTTGGGCGACACCGGCGAGGAGGAGGAGGCGGCGGCGACGGAGGGAAAAACGCCGGCGTGGGTGGTGCCGACGGCCGCACCAGAGGAGCGCTTTGCGCCGGTGTCGATGCCCTCCACAACGCACCTCTCCTCCTTGTCCTTGGAGCAGCTGGAAGGGTGGCACGGTGTTTATCGTGAGAAGCAGGCTAACCTCGCCCTGCACATCCACGCTGCCGTGCACAGCTCCGTCAAGTCCGTCTTCCAGTGCTTTCTCGACCTGGTGTACGGCGTGGCAGCCACTTCGCAGAGCACGCGGCACGCGCTGTTGACCGCGACCCCAGTTGAGCTCACGCAGGGAATGCAGCTGCCCTACTTGTGGTGTTGGCAGCCCTCGCACGTGTGCATCGACGACCTCGACGCGGTGCAAGACGGCGTCTTCGCCATGCTCACCAAGGCCTCAAGCGTCGTGTACTCGCTCACAGCGGAGGTGCCCGCGTTTCAAGAGCGGCGGCGCTCGCACGAGCGCATCGTACTGGCGTTGGTGCGTTCGCTGCGGACGGAGCTGCAGCGCGTCGGCGCTCTCACCACCACCGCCCTGCGCGAGTCCCTGCGGTGCCGCCGCGCAGAGGTGGAGACCGTGCTGCGGTACACCACGCAGGACTCCCGCGCGCTGGCCAAGCCGCTTGAGGGCAGCACCGAGGCCGAGGCAGCGGATGACGCAGACGGCAAGGACGACGAGGAGCCGGGGCAGCACAAAACGCTCGACTTCGCTGCCCCGCCACCGGCCTTTCCCGGGCTGGCGTCGTACAGCGCTGTTGAGGTGTGGAGCCACGGCGCGTCGATGGAGAACTGCGTCGCCGCCGATGCTGCTGCTGCTGTTTTCCTCATGGGTCACCTTTCCAGCTACCGCGGGCGGGGCCCCGAAGCACCACCGCTGTCCTTCGGCGTCTACACAAATACGGCGGCTGCGGCGGAGACGGTGTCGGAGGCGCTCGCCTCAACCTCGCCGTCGTCGTCGTCGCTCTTTCTGCCAGGGGCTTCGCAAGGTGTGCCGCCGCCGCCGTCCGCGGTGCGCGTGTGGAAAGAGTCGCTGGAGGACATGGGGAGCGAGACGTCTTTCGCCGCGGCCACCAACGTCGCCTCTGTGGCCTACACCAACCTCGAGGAGGCGGAGTGCGAGACGGATGTTGGGATTGTGTGCCTTTCCGGCTTGCTGGACGTGGTGATGGCTGCGCTGAAGGGCAATCCGGCAAATCACCGCCCCGATGTGCGACAGCAGCAGTGGCGCCAGCTCTGGGCGGAGACCTCTGACGGGTCGCCGTCGCTCTTCGTGACGCGGCTGCAGTGGTGGCTGTGGCGCCTGCTGCGGCGCGTGCGTCTCGGCATCTTCTTCATTGGCAGCCGGGAGCTCTTCACCTGCGTGCCGATCTTCGCCAAGGTAGAGGCCTTTGTGCAGCTGCAGCGCCGCCTCCTCTCGCCAAAGGATGATCGTGCGTACTGGCTGCCCGCCGAGGTTGGTGCGAGTGTGCTGGCGATGGTGTGTCCGAACCACTACAAGTGCCGCCGCACGGCCACCGTGCAAGAGAAGGAAGCCGGTGTCAAGGAGGAAGAGGGGGCGGAGATGGCCGATGAGCCGAATGTCGAGGTGCAGACCCGCGGTGCGGAAACGTGCTTGTCGCTTTGTCTCCGACCCTTCGAGGGATGCACCGACCCGTCGCACGCCTGCATGCAGCCATGTCACGTGCAGCGGCAGCGCCACAGCTCCTCGGCGAACGGTGACGACGCCCACGCCGAGGACGATGCGGAGGCGGCGGACCGCGCTCTTCACGCTTGCTGCCCGTACCCGTGTGGGAACGTGCTGTCGTGCGGACACATATGCCATCGCATTTGCGGGCTGCCCTGCGAGCCGTGCGCCTACGTCGGTCTCACAGAGCTCTCGTGTGGGCAGCGTGTGGTGAGTGGGATGGAGAACAAGGTGGTGCGGTACACCGTCTTCCACCACTTCCAGGAGCGGCGCTGTGGAGAGGCAACGGCGCCGTGCCGCACTCCGGTGTCCGTCCCGTGCACCCGCTGCGGGGCACGCACGATGATCCCGTGTCACCGCGTCTCCGCGCAGCAGTCGCGTCGCCGCCACGCAGCCGCTGAGGAGCGAGCCGCCCACGCCGAGGATACGGGGCGGGATAGCGAGATGGGCGGTGTGGACGGCAACGGTGAGGGCAGCGACACCGCGTACGTGGTCGGTGAGACTGCCTGCGCCGGTTGTGTGGCGCTGTACAACAAGGTGGCGGTGAAATTTGGCTATGAGGTGTTGCCAGCTCCCCCGACAGACCTCACACAGGGCAAGGAGGCAGCGGAGAGTGCGGCGGAGGAGGACGACGAGGAGGACGGCGACGCTCCTGGCGCCCTTTTTCCCCGCCACTCCTTGTCCATTGAGGCACAGACAGAGTTGCGGCGCGAGTTCACGACGGCCGGCAAGAAGGTGGAGCTGCTGGCGATGAAGGAGGCACTGGAGATCAGCAGCGGCCGTGCCACTGAGAAGACGGACTACGCGGTCTTCCGCGCCAAGTACGAGGCGCTGAAGGCGACGCAGGCGGATCAAGAGAGGGCGTGGAAGGACGCGTACAAGACGGCGATGGACGGGTGGGCGGTGAAGCTGCGCAAGGCACTAGAGACGCAGTACGCCGTCAACGCAGAACTGGACACGATGATGCCCCGACTTGTTTCGGACGCCATCGATGAGGCGGATGCGCAGCGTCGACAATTCATTGAGTGAGAGAAGAAATGTGTGCACTTCTCGCCGTGTCCCTGTGTCAGCGTGAGCCTCTTTCCCTCTCTCTCCTTCTCTTACTCTCGTCAGCTGCATGGCTATCTCAGTTTGTGGGTTCGGCTGTTGCTGTTAAGGACGGTGTGGTACTGTTCGCAAAAGAAAAAAAAATACAATAGCGATGGTTTCTCCACTTCTGTCGAGTGGAACTGAGGGTCTTTGGTTCGATTAACGGTACGACTGATAAATTTCGACGCGCGAGAAGCAACGCAAGAACTAAAAAAAAAAAGGAAACCAATAGAGCTGCATCTCGCTTCTATTAAGCTTGGAGGTAGGAAATTTTGGCAGGTCTTGATATTTTACTAGCTTTTGCGAAAAAGCAGGAACATAACGCATGCAGTGCAGGATGTCGAAACGCCTAACAACTGTTGTTAGTTCTTTTTTCCGCGTTTAGATGTTCTCAGCCTATTTTTTTGCACCACAGTGCTGCCTTGGAAAGCGAAAAAAAAAACTCCGCAAGGGACTACTAGAAAGAGAAAAAAATGAGTTGGCACGACGTTTTTGGTCTCTCAGCGTCTGCACGCTACTGTTGCTCTGCACACCATCTTATATTCGGTTGTATCGCTGTCTACTCTGTCTGCGTTCTTTCTCTCTCCATCTAATGACGCGGCTCTTCTCCTTCACTCAAAAGCACGCGCTAAACATAGTCACTTGGCTAGGAAAGAGCGGTTCGCGCATCTTATACAGCGTTCGAGTTGAAGCACGTTATCTGCCTTAGCGTTGGCTGCACGTTTGAGTGTGTGCCTCTTCGAGTGTGCTAGCACAAAGCTGAAGGAGCTGTATACTACTTGATTATCATTACCGCCCATGCGAACATCATAGCTTCGCGTTGAAAGCCCTTTGTTCGTTCTGATAGAGAGAAGAGAAGATTCAAAAAAAAAGAAGATGCGAAGTCGTCTATTTATCGAAACGCAACGGCGAGGAGCGTCGATGCGCTGCCTTTGCGCGTTGTCTCTGGCCCCTGCTACTTTAACCAGCCGTTTTCGTGGTGCGCCGCGTATCGTGCATCTTTCTTCGCTGCTGCAGCGACGACACAGCGTGCTGACCAGCAGTGTCTCCACCCACCTGACTTCCCACTTGGCCTTTTCAGTGCGTCACACATCGAGTTGGGCGGTGCCGAGCAGCATCTTTGTGCGCTTCCAGCCCACCCCTAACGATGCGTGTTACAAGTTCTACGTGGATGAGATGACGTTCCTCCCGCCTGGCACACACACGATGATGTTCGACAGCACCAACAGCTACCAGTCGGCGCTAGCGCACACGCTGCTGGAGGCGTTGCCGATGGTAGAGGAGGTCACCGTAGGGCCCACCTTTGTGACCGTGCGCCGCGTGGAGGACGCAGACGCCAAGGCGGCGGCTCGACTCTTTGCCATGAAGTTTCACGGTGTACGGAGCGGACAGGAGATGGACACAGCTGCCGCAGCGGCGCGGTCGCACGCCTTGCAGCAGCGCGTGGACGACGCTCGCGATGAGGGTGAAGGCGTTGTGTCTTCCTCGCCGCCTGCGAGCGCCGCCGGTGCGTCCCCTTCCTCGTCCGGGTTCGCGGCGGAGGAGCCCATCGAGCTTGGCGGCTTCACCGTCTCCCCTTCCGCGCAGGATGAAGAGATCGACGAGTCAGCCATTGAGGCGCTCATTGCCGCAACGGATTGGTCGGAGCTGAAGTTCCACGTGAGTGCCCTCCTGACGGATCACATCAGCAGCGGCAGCCCGCACGTGGACCCCAACGCGCCAAACCCGCACGCGGACACCGTCCCCGAGGAGGGCGACTCGGAGGTGGTGCTGATGATCAAGGAGCTCGTCGCCACGACCATCCGCCCGCAGCTGCAGGACGACGGCGGCGATCTGCGCTTTGTTGCCTTCGAGGTCGATGGCGGGGAAATGCAGGTGGAGCTGCTGGGGGCGTGTCGCACATGCAAGAGCAGCAAGACGACGCTGGTGGACTTGATCGAGCGCACCACGCGCCATTGGATACCCGAGGTGAAGGCGGTGAAGGACGTATCCCGTTTAGTGTCTCCCTCTCAGCGTTTTGCGGAGGAAGCCATGTCCGAGGGAGAGGGCGGCCCTTCTGTGGCAGAGCTCTTGCAGGACATGGAGGCTCACCCAGCCGACAGCGACGCCAGCGAAGAGGCGACGCAGACCACGCAGAAGGTGCAGTTCCCCGCTGACGACGCCGCCGCTTTGAAGGATATCGCCGACGGCGGCTACCGCGTTGTCCGCGAAATTAAGGCGTCTGCACGTGAGCAGCTCGACGGCACGAAGGCAACATCCACCTCTGCCGCGGCTTCGCTGTAGTCATCAATCTCCAAACCCTTTTTTTTTTTTACCTCGCTGTGTGTTTGTGTGCGCGCGCGTGTGTGTGCGTGTTTGTGTCCTTCACTGTTGCTGGATAGAGGACTTCGAGCTCGAGAAGTTGCTCATGTCCTTGTTTTTAAACATCCAGTTTTGCTTGGTACTGGCTCTCTCAGAAATCAAGCGCTGCGGTGCTGCTGCACGGACGCTGAATAGTTGCGTCACCTCACAGATTGTGCAATACAAAAAAAGTTTGGAAATCAAAATTGTATAGGTTATTGGAGATGCTTGTTTTCTCTCCCAGCTTGCAAGGTAGACGAATAGAATGCGCTACTCAGCGTACACAAGAGGGCATCAAATGGCTGTGGTGTTGTGATACCTTTTAGCGCTTAACGATGCGGATGGATCCACAGCATCTCACATGCGCAAAATGGCGAGGTTTGCCGCTGCGTTCTTCCTACTCGCCTTCTACTTCAATGCGAAAAAGGCGTGTGCGACAATAGGGTGCGAGCAAAGACAACAAGGCTTCATTGCGCGGTGCACCGCTTCTCTCTCATATGGTTTTCGTTCTCTAAGTCACTTTTTGACTTGGTTCTCTTCTACTAGCGGCTCTCTTTTACTTTCTCTCTCACCCTTTCGTTCACGTTAAGTATTGACACTTCAAAACCGATAATACATGGAGAGTGTGTTCTATTTGAAGCCTCATTTGTGCCGCCACTATCGCTAAGAACATTTCATATTTATACGGAAAACCACAGACATAGTACCCGTCACGGGCGTTCATCAAAGCTTACATCTATTGTGAAAACACTGGCTGTCCTGCTTTCCCGAACACTACTCGTGCTCTTGTCGGGCCTCCCTCTCGTGGCAGACACTTTGTTGCCGTGTGCGTGTGTGTGTGTGTGTGTGTGTGTGTGTGTGCACTTTGTGCGGTGAAGGAGACGTAGACAGTTCCAGAAGCTGCCGAGGATGATGTGTTGCAGTGTGTACAACCACAGACATAGTACCCGTCACGGGCGTTCACTGGAGCTTACGGTCGATGTGAACACATTGGCCTGACCGCTTTCCTTCGAACACTCCTCGTGCTCTTGTCGGGCCTCCCTCTCGTGGAAGACGTCGTGTTTCTGCACCAACGAGTCCGGCGTGTCTCTGCGGGCATTATTGTCCGCCATATCCGCCTTTGTGTTTGGACATTATTGTGAGAACTTGATGGTTTGCCCTATTATCGGCGCTGACGTGCGCTCTGATTGAGTCTTTTTTTTTTTGGTGCGGTTTACCAGTCTGAAGGTGACCTGCTGCTTTTCCTTTGATCTCTCTAGAAGAACAGAGGGAGGTGCTGAATTGTCAGCTACCTTTTTTTCCTTCTCGAAGAAAAACGCTATAAAACAACGACAGCAATAACAACAACAACAACAACAAATGACAGTTACACCATGTGTGTAACTGTATTTTTTTTTTGGTTGTTTTCAACGCATGCTTGTGCATCCTTGTGCCTGATGAGGCATGTGGCACTGCGGAATGGCGATCGCTTGAGTGAGAGGGATTGCCCTTTGTTCGATGCGCCGTGCGCTTTCCTTTCTGTCGCCTTCTTTTTTCCCCCTCATCCTCTATCTCTTCTGCTTCGCTACGTGTCTCTCTCTCTTGTGGTGCTGCTTGTCGTTGCTCTCCCGCTCACTCCACCTCTCTACGCGCTATCTTTGACCACTACACTTCATCTTATGTCCTCGCGTCACACACTGATCTCTTGGCCTCTACACACACAGCTTCACCTTCTCTCCCTTTGCAGAAGAGCAGAGAGGGAACAACAACAACAAAACAAAATAGAGGAGAAGGTAAGAAAGCATGGAGAAGACGGCGTTACTGGCCGAGCGCGAATCGTCGTTTGTGGCGACGGTGCAGGAGGGTAAGCCGTACCGCTGGACCGCCTTGGACTTCTCCCTCAACCTTGTTGGAACGCTTCGCCTCTCGCAGATCACATACCTGCCCCCCACCTCGTTGGCGGACGTGGCGCAAAACAAAGCCTCTGCACCCACCGTGCACGACGATGTGTACTCAGTCCGCGCCGTGGTGCGCACCCTCACGGCAAACAACAAAGTTGAGGACTTCGTCGTGGCGTGCTTTCCACTGGAGGTCAGCCGGATCACACATGCCGCACTTTTCCACGCGTCATCGCCAGCCCAGACCGCGGAGACTGCTGCGACTGGCGCGTCCCCTAGTGCAGGCGCAACAGCGAGCACAGCATCTGGCCCTTCTCCCCCGCCGTCCATCTCCGCCCTTCTGCCACAACGGCACGACGTCTTCGACACGCTTCCCACTAGTTTTGTTCTGCCGTGTCCCACAGATATTGTAAATCGGCTGAACGTGCACATTGGACTGGATGGGTTCACGGAGCTGCGAGTGGAAGGGCCGGGGACGGTGGTATTTAGTGGGGAGGAGAAGATTGGAATGGTAGGCCCCAGCAGATGCGAGTACAGCCTCTACTAAACTAGACCGCTGGGATTCGAGATGAGTCCGACATCATGATTTAGGTCTCGCTTTGACTTTTCGAGGAGGGAAAAAGTTCGAGCGGCATCGCGGGGGGTTGCTGGCAGTGTTGCTCCAGCTTTTAACTCCCCTTTTTTTTTCGCTTTCATCGAATAAGGAAACCACTCTCTTTAAGTGGTAGAAATAAACCCTAAGTCCGTCGACGATGCAACAGCGCTGTTGACCACCCCGCATAACTGAAACACCGAAACCGAATCTACAGTCTCATCCTCTTGTGCAGCGCCTTTCACGCGCTTTAACCGGAGTCTTGAACTATCTCTCGCAGGTTCTGGACGCCTTTCTAGCGGTCGTGGATGTGCTCGCAACAGTGTGGGTCTTTGGAGCAGACTAATCACCACTTGATCTCCCCCATCGCCAGATTATCTAGAACGTTGAGCGATCCTGTGTTGAGGCAGAAAAAAAAAAAAGGTCAATTAGATTTAACGACAGTACAGAACATGGAACGCAAACCCTGATGCTTCCAATCTAGAGGGAAAAAGCGAAAAAAAGGAAGCACTCTGCTCTCCCCAGCTGCCTCCTTCCGTCAAACGCGCAAGAATCATGTTTTGTTGTTATAATTCTCTCTCTCACATCTTCTTGGTAGGACCTCACTCTCTCTCTGTTATACAACTCTCTCTTACTTTCTCTGGGCAAACTCTTCTCGTTGTTGTTTCCCTCTCCTGACTGTTTCTGGTTCTTCCTCTCCGTCTGTTTGCGCGCGTGTGCGTACCTCGTCTCAGCACATTCGAGCTGACTCCCAAGAAAGCGAGTGTACGGAGCGACAGCAACACGTCCCTTTCCGTCCTCGTTGTTTTCTACGTGTTTTGTTTCACATTAAGGAAAGAAGACAAGCAACAAGTTCACTCATCGGAGGACAGCGGCGGAAAGCTTCGCTTTTTTGTTTCTTCAATTCTGTGTGCTTGTGTTTGCACCATCTCTTTCGCTCTTTTTATGCGGCTGCGCGCCATCTTGTTTCATTCTCCCTCCCTTTGAAGGCCACGATTGGCTTTATTTTTCAGTTGTTTTTGCAGCTCCCTAAAAGAGACATCGTACTCGTCGCTGCGTTTTGAATTTGCTTTTTCGTCTTTCGTACATTTCTTTTCATCGTTATTTCCCCTCTTTTTCCCTCTTCTCATTGGTGTCCATTGTATACTTATTTATTTTTGTGTGTGTAGTACCAAGTACCAACAAAAACGTTGAAGCGATTATTAGAGCTTCACCTAAAGCTCAATATCTCATTCCACCGAGTGTCCAGCTGCTCTCAAAATTATCTTCTCTTGTGAACGTTGTGTCGCTGCGCTCCCGTGACGGTACGCAGTCTTGCACCGCACAAGCGCGATGAGTGCGCGACACAGCCATGCTCGCCCGACCTCACCTTGGCCATCACGATCGTCTTCGTCGCTGTCCGAGGCCCTGCTCACCACAAATACCTCGACCAGTGTCTCATCATCGCTGAGCAACAACTGGTGGACGCCTTCCTCGCAGCCGTGTCAGCCTTTTGGTAGCACGGTGGCTTCTGAAGCGGTAGGGGTGGCAGTGCAGTCCGTAACCGGGGCTGTGCTTCCTCTTCTGGGCCTTCAGCGGCTTGCCGGGAACGCCTTTTCGCTACGACAAGTGCCGTGGGGGTCTTCCGCCGAGGCAGCCCCACTCCCTGCACAAACAACGCACTCTCCACGATATCCCACGCAGCCTGCCGCCGGCAACGCACTCGCTGTGCAGACGACCACGACAACGACGCCGACGCCGACGACGTCATCGGAAGCAGCAAAAGCACAATCCTACATCACGCCGAACACTTCACCACGGGCGGCGTGGCCGGCGCTGGCGCGGGCGCCTGTGCCACTCGATGTCACGAGTCGCGACACCAATGCGGTGGCTCAGTATCACAGCCCGCACATTGCACCCGCTGTACTGTCGCACCACCCACAACATCAACAGCAACAGCAGCAATTGAGCCACTTTTTAGCTGCACAGACGCAGTCCAAGAGCCTTCCGGTCTCGAGTAGACGTCAAAGGAGGCGGGCGGCGGCGGCGCTGATGGCAAGCCAATCACCGGCAGCGGTTTCACCACCAACGGTGCAGACGCACACCCAGGATGCGGTAGCCACGCACTCGCACTCCACGATGCATGTTGGCGTGCTGGACGACATCGACGTGCTTCCCAGTCCCCCGTTCCGCCCCATGCCGCATGGCATGCAGGAGGGAGGCGGCATACTCCAGCAGCACGCTCAAACCTGCCACGTGGGCTCGCAGGTGCGCTTCTCTGACACGGTGCGCAGCTGCCCTGACGCAAGCGCCGCGACGCCGCTGCACCTCCCTGCCCGGCACCCACCGTGGCGCTCCGTGGGCCAACCCCCGCTCTCCAATCAGACGGAGTGCGGCACCTCACCCGTCTTGAACGGTACAACAAGCAACTTTGCGTCCTACGGCGGCTTGCCCAGGAGCCTGCAGTTGCCGCCGCCCCCTGATCAGCAGAGGGATGCGGGAGGCACGGAGGCGGCGCAGTGTTCACCGGCGACGCAGCTGGACGCGCTCCGAAGCCTGTTTCAGCAGTATTTGGCGGCGCAGCGTGCGCTAGAGCCGGTGCTACAGCAACTTCACGTCCCGCCGCATAGGTACCTCCCACTGTCCGTGCAGGAGTCGGTGCTGGAGCAGGTGCAGGAGTTCGCTGCCCGGTTGGATGTGCCCACGCACTCGCACATCTCTGTGCATCAGCAGCCAGCAGAGCGGCTCGTCTTGGGCAGTGCAGCCTCCGTTGACTCTCATCCGACCCTACACAAGCGCGACTCCAACACACCCCGGCCACCCGCTGTGTTGCGGCGCAGCGACGCCGTAGAGTGGGACGCTATCCTCCCTTTTTTGGCCGCCCCGCCCATCGGCGTGCATGCCACGCTGCGAGCTGTTGGCCCAGGACTTCGGCGGCGGCTGGAGCAGCACACGTGGAGCTGGATTCTGAACGAGGTGCGCATGGCGGTGTGTCCTTTTGTGGTCGAGAACGGCGATGAGGCGCATGTGCGCGACGCCTACGCCCGCTTGGACGGCCGAGAGCGACAGTACGTGGGTAGTGTGCCAGTGGCGCGGCGCACGCCGCTGACCGTCCCGCGGCACGCCCGAGCTGCCGGGGAGTGGCGCGTGCTTGACGGATCGGTGTTGCTGGACTGTGAGCGGCAGACGCTCTTATTGGACCGGGCGTGGCGCGAGGGCTGGCTGCACCGCCGCACCTGCTCACATCTGCGCTTCCTCAGCCCCGTGTTTGCCGATCCCGGATCTCTCCGCTTCTTGCACCGCAACCCGTCGCGCATTCACGTTGATGGCGTTATCGTTGACGTGCTGCGGCCGAGGCGAAGTCAGCACGGCGGGGGCAGCGGCAGCGCCATCGGGGGTGGCGCAGATGGCTTGTCTGGACCACCAGAGGTGGAGGACATCGCCGCCAACACGGTGTCGCGGGCTGGCTTGACGCCACCACCGCCGCCAATGCTCGACAGTCGGCCCACCGCGGCGCTCAGCGTGACCCGCAAACTGCTTGGCGATGCCGTCAGCGCCATCTCACGCGAGCGCGCTCGCAGTGCAGACGCCTCGTCACGCGCGCAGCTCTCCCGCCGACTCACCTCGGGCTCACCGTCGAATGCCAATGCCGCCGCCGCCGCAGCAGCAGCAGCCGCGAACGTCGAGAAGGCGCTGGAAAGCTCGCTGTTGAGCTCCTCGCAGCTGGAGGACGGGCACGCGAAGGAGAGGCGTTGCGCTGGGGGAGGCTCAGGTCAAGGACCACGGGGCCCTACGCAGTCTCACAAGCACCCTTACTTCCGGCACGAGTCTCTGCCAGTGGTGATGGAGGATGTCAATGGCACCACGCACATCTTCTGCACCCGGGCGACGGCGATGGACTCGGGCGTGATGTGTGGGCTTCTACGTGGGTGGCTGCAGCACCACCACCGCCTGCGTCGCCAGCCAATCTACACAAGTGCAGCTGACTTCCTGCTGGTCGCTGATGATTTGGACAAGGACGGAGCTGCTGCGGCGGACTACGACGATGTTGACTACATCATCTGCACCACCACACCCACCACGGCAGAGATGACAGCGTTGGTAGCAGCGGCAAAGGACGGCGCCTCGTTGCCGTCAAGCAGGCACACATCGCCACGTGGAAAGCGTACTCGAGGCAAAGCGGTGGATGCTGGCGTCGTCGTCGATGAGGACAAGGCCGGTGGTGCTGTTGGCCCGGTGCCACTCGCCTGTGATCCTGAACATTGGGGCTGCCTGGCGGCGGACGGAAGCGAAGCGCCGCGGAAATCGCCGTGCAATCCTGTCCAGCGTCTCGTCCGTGCTCGGCTGCAGGAGTGGCAGGCAAAGCGCGAGAACGTCGTGTATCGGATGAACTGTGTCGACCCGCCATGGCTGATGCTCGGCGACGCTACCGGTCCGCAGCCCCGTCCGCTGGCCCTGCACTTGACGGAGCGGCACATACCGTGGCTAGCCCGGCAGCTCTGCCCCGACAGCGATAGCGGTGGTCTTGTGGACTTGCAGGAGCTGCACATGTCCGTGGTCGAGGCGCTGCTGCCGCCGGCGTGGGTGTCGGCATGGCAGTGGTGCATGAGCATCCTGCGCAATCGCAAAAACCTCCTCGTGGTGAGCATCGTGGCGGCCCCCACTGCGTCTCCACTGACGCTCGAGGCCGCTGAAACGACGGCGGTGCCTGCGGCATCGGGCTCAAGCGATGCCGTCGCCGGCCCCACTGCTGCACTCTTCATGGATGCCATTCAAGGCATCGCCTCCTTGCAAGTGCTGGACTTGCACGGCATCACCGGCGACGCGGCCATGGCACTGTTTCACGGCGTCGATGAGGCAGGCGAGGTGAGCTCGTACGTTGGCGACGGCCTTCTCTCCACCCGACTCGCGCGCCTCCGCGATCTTTACCTGACAGTGCGCAGAAGTCACAGCGCGGGTGCCAGCCCACGGTCGGCGTACACCGGAGAGGTGACGCTGTCCGCTCTGGTGTTCCCCTCGCTGCAGGTGCTCTGGTTTGACGCGCCGAATCTCCGCCGCCTTTCGATTGACCGGCTGCTGGTGCTGCGTGAGCTACACCTCGTCTCGGACTCTGCCCTGCACTGCTCCGCCCTCCATGGGGTGGAGGAGTTACCTTTCCTAGAGGTGCTGCACATGGAGCGCGCCGTCATTGACGACTGCGCCTTTCTGGGTAGCTGCCGCGCCTTGCGAGAGTTGCTGCTGCACGCGTGCCGGATCTCGGCGTCGCTGCAGACTGCCGACAGCGACGGAGGCTACGGAGGCTGGGGTGGTGGCGAGGCACGTGTGGAGGAGCTGCACGGGGTCGAGCGTGCTCCCATGCTGGAGACGCTGTCGCTGTGTTACACGGAGGAGATTAAACACCTCAGCAACTTTGCACGGTGCCGCAGTCTCCGACGCGTCTTGCTTACGCGTTGCAACGGTATCAACTCCAGCTCCATCGTTGGCTTTGAGCGGCTGCCGCACCTCGAGCTGCTGGCGCTGGAGTACACACGTGTCAGCGGGCTTTCCCACTTTGCCAAGGCGCCTGCACTGCGCGTGCTGCGCGTGGATGGGTGCAAGCGTGTGCTGCGCTCCTCTGTGATGGGCCTGGAGATGGCACCGCGGCTGACCGAGCTCTCGCTGCAGGACACAAACGTGTCGACGGTGGCGAATTTCGGAGGTGGCTGCATGGCTCTGCACTCCCTTGATCTGAGTGGGTGCCGGCACCTCGACGTGGATGGCTTGCAGGGCGTCCAGGCGCTGCCGGAGCTTGAGGTGCTCTCGCTGTCTCACACGCCCATCACCGACGTCAACTTCCTCGCTGACTGTCTTAAACTCACGACACTGTACGTGGAGGGGTGTACGGCGCTGCTGCCGACCGCGCTGGAAGATTTGCGGAGCGCGCCGGTGTTGCGCAGGATCATCGCAAACGGATGCACCAGCCTCACGAGGGTTGGTCAACTGGGTCGATGCCGGCCGCTGGAGGTGTTGTCTGTTTCCGGCGCCACTGCCTTGACAACGGCCGGTGTGCAGGGCATCGAACGAAGCTCCCGCCTCGGCTTCCTGGATCTCTCTGGCACAGCGGTGGACTCCCTGCGCTTTCTCTCGCGTGGCTGCCGAGGGCTTCGTTGCCTGAGTGTGCGGGGCTGCCCCCGCTTCACGCGTGCAGAGGAGCTGCACGGCGTGGAAGAGCTGCCGCAGCTAGAGACGTTCAACATGGAGAATCTGCACGTGACCGGCCGCCTCGACTTCTTGACCTTGTCGACGTCGCTCTTGTACGTGTCGTTCAGTGGCTGCGCCGCTTTGACCGAAGACGACGTGCGCGCGCTGCACCGCTCCGACATTACCACTTCCATTCCGTAGAGAGGTGTGGGGGGAGCGTCCTGCTCAGGTCTTGAGAACTGCGAACGCTTTCTTCGGGTTGATGATCTTTCTTTCCTCTTTATAGGAGCGGGTTTCGCAGCACTATCATCTTTCGCACACAGAAAAATATCAAATGAACAAGAAAACGGGCAGGTATGTATGAATGTGTGTGGACACCAAGCTTTCCATCGGCTGCCTTAATGTCAGGCGGTGTTTCCCACAATGGACTGAAAGTTCTGCGCAAGGAAAGCAAAAGGAAAGAATAACAACAGAAGGGCCAGGTACTGACGTATAGCTTAGTCTTGCTCATCCCATGTGCGCCATGTATGGCAACTGCTATTTTAACACCTCGTTCTTTTGCTCTCTCTCTCTCTCGTATTCTTCGTCTTCACCGCATGCACTGTGGTCTTTTTGTTTTCCGTTTACTGGTTTCTGCTGCCTCTTCACTGTTGCTGCTACTGTCACACACGCCAACGCTCGCGATCTGATACAGGTTCATTTCCTCTTTTGTAACGAGTACGTTCATACAAGAAAAAGTTTCGTCAGTGCGCTAGCTTAACAGCCCTCCCTTATTCGATCTCTCCCATCCTCACTCAAGTGAACAACAACAACAATAAAAACAACACCGAAAATGGTCCTCATGAAGAGCCTCGTGTTGGAGAAGAAGGGCGAAATTCGGATTCGCGATGCGGAGGTGAACGACAAGCTGGGCCCGAATGACTGCCGGGTGAAGATCCACAGCGTGGGCATCTGCGGCAGCGACGTCCACTACTACGAACATGGCTACATTGGCCCATTTGTGTTGAAGGAGCCGATGATCCTCGGCCATGAGGCCTCGGGCACGGTGGTGGCTGTGGGCCCCGATGTGAAGAACCTCAAGGTCGGCGACCGCGTTGCCCTCGAGCCTGGCATCCCACGCTGGGATTCGACGCAGACGTTGAATGGACTCTACAACCTCGACCCCGAGCTTACGTTCTTCGCCACGCCGCCCATCGACGGCTGCATGAGCACGTCTGTGATCCACCCCGCCGCGCTGTGCTTCAAGCTGCCCGAGAACGTGAGCTTTGAGGAGGGTGCGATGTGTGAGCCGATCGCGGTGGGCATGCACTCCGCCACCAAGGCGAACATTAAGCCCGGTGATGTGGGTTTTGTGATTGGGTGCGGCACGATCGGCATTGTCACTGCGCTTTCCGCCCTCGCCGGCGGCTGCTCCGAGGTGATCATCTGTGACATGCAGGATGAGCGACTGGAGATGGCGAAGCGCTACCCTGGCCTTCGCCCGGTGAACTCGAAGAACACGGAGGAGCTGAAAAGAGTGATTGCGGAGGCCACAAACGGCAACGGCGCGGACCGCGTCTTCGAGTGCAGCGGGGCAGGCGCGGCGTACAACCTCATCTACGAGAACGCCGCCCCTGGTGCGACGTGCGTGCTGGTTGGCATGCCCATCAAGCCTGTGACTCTTGATGTTGTGTCCTCGCAGGCGAAAGAGATCACCTTTGAGACCATCTTCCGCTACCGCAACGTGTACCCGAAGATCATCCGCCTGCTCAGCTCTGGCAAGATGGACGTGAAGCCGCTGATCAGCGCCAAGTTTCCCTTCAAGGACAGCGTCAAGGCGTACGAGCGTGCCCTTGCCCGTGACCCAAAGGATGTGAAAATTATGATTCAGGTGGATTCCGCGCAGCCCAGCAAGCTGTGATGCACTTTTTATTTCGATCTATGATTGCTTTCATCGGATTCTCAAGCCGGTTCACTTCAAAACGTTAATTTCTGTTTTAATTTTCTTTTCTTTATTTGTAGTTTTGATTGATATCGATAGTGTCTGCAGAGAGGAAAAGCGCTTAAGGTGAAGTCGAGGCGTTCAACTAAGACCTCCATGAGCCTTTTGTGAAGCTTAAAAAAGAGAAAACTCAATAGCGCAGGGCTTTTGCTGTGCTCTGCTGTTTTCCGGGCATCACGACACACGCACACATCTATACATACATATACTAGTTTATATTACCTTTTCACTTTTCTTTTCTTTTCTTATTCTTTTTTTTTTCCGCTGCCATCCACGCTATTATCGGCTTTTCGCCTTTCCAATAGCATGTCGGCATCTGCGTGACGTGCTTTTCTTTCTCTCTTTCTATTGATGCATGGCTGTCTGTTACATTAAGCCGTCTCAGACCTCTCTTTTTGTTTCTTTTTCCTTCTGATCTCGAAAATGAAAACGTGTCAAAAGTTTTTTTTGTGCCTTTCTCAATTCTCTTTCTCGACGTTCTTTTCTCGTTTCTTTAAAATTTTACAAGGGGAAAGAATCTCAGCTCTTCTCTCTAAAGGCAACCCAATCGCGTGAAAAAGTTGAAGTCTAGTGCACTCGCTGCGAGCGTGTCGAAGCGAAGAAAACTCACCACTTCCTCTGTCGCGGCGTAGGATTCTAGCGCGTTGCTACACGCACCGTTAACGAGCAGTGCATCTTTAGTGTCACTAAAAACTTTCTTGGCGTCCTCTTATCGCTAGTTTCAGCCATGCATGAAAGCCGTAACGTGTGTTCTTTCTTCGCGTTGTTTCTCTTGTCCACCTTACTTCCGCTCTCGCCCGCTTTCTTTTTCGTCTTTGTCATCTTTGCCATCCTCTACCCACACGCACACGCACCGTTTGTTTCACTCTCAAAACGCGTGGTTCCCCTTTGTTTTGCAGATTATCCCTTAACGCCTTCCTCCTTCCGTTCTTCGCGTGTCTTTTTTTCTTTTTATCGTAACCGGCACCTACGCGTACAGCCCAGCATTTCACTGCACTCTGTTGCCGCACTCCTCATCATTTCTTCTCGTGTGTGAATAACCTTTCCCAGGCTGTTCAACTCCCTCCCTCACCGTTTTTCAACTCCGTCTCTACCACACCAAAACAGATCTCCACAAAAGACGAAAATGGTTCTTATGGAAGGCCTCGTCATGGAGAAGAAGGGCGAGCTCACGCTCCGTGATATTGAGGTGAACGACACGCTGGGCCCGAAGGACTGCCGGGTGAAGATTCACAGCGTGGGCATCTGCGGCAGCGACGTCCACTTCCTGGAACATGGCCACATCGGTCCCTACTGGGTCGAGAAGCCGATGATCCTCGGCCATGAGGCCTCGGGCACGGTGGTGGCTGTGGGCCCCGACGTGAAGAACCTCAAGGTCGGCGACCGCGTTGCCCTCGAGCCTGGCGTGCCCTGCTGGGACTCGCTGCAGACCCTCAACGGCATCTACAACCTCGACCCCAACGTGACCTTCTTCGCCACCCCACCGGTGCACGGCTGCACGAGCACGACGGTGATCCACCCCGCCGCGCTGTGCTTCAAGCTGCCGGACAACCTCAGCTTTGAGGAGGGTGCGATGGTGGAGCCAATGGCAGTAGGCATGTACGCTGCCACCAAGGCCAGCATTAAGCCCGGTGATGTGGGTTTTGTGATTGGGTCGGGCACGATCGGCATTCTGACCGCGCTGGCCGCCCTTGCTGGCGGCTGCTCCGAGGTGGTCATCACCGACGTCCAGGAGGAGCGCCTGCAGGTGGCCAGCCAGTTCGCAGGCCTTCGCCCGGTGAACTCGAAGAACAAGGAGGAGCTGCGGAAGGTCGTGGATGAGCTGACCGGCAAGAACGGCGCCGATCGCGTGTTCGAGTGCAGTGGCAACGGGGCTGCCTACTCACTCATCTACGACTACGCCGCCCCTGGTGCGACGTGCGTGCTGGTTGGCATGCCGGTCACACCGGTGACGGTCGACATCGTGTCCTCGCAGGCGAAGGAGATCACTTACCAGACGATCTTCCGCTACCGCAACGTGTACCCGAACGCCATCCGTGTGCTGAGCTCCGGCAAGATCAACGTGAAGCCGCTGATCAGCGCCAAGTTCACCATCAAGGACGGCGTCAAGGCGTACGCGCGCGCACTGGAGAGGAACCCGACGGATATTAAGATTATGATTCAGCTGGAGGGGACACAGCCCAGCAAGCTCTAAGAAGGAAACCAATCTTGAGAGTCCAAATATATATATATATATAGACATCTGAAAAGGCCCTTACGAGAAGAACAAGGAAACACAGTGCATCAGCCCTTTTTTTTTTTTCTTCTTCTCGTTCGGATCTGCTGTTGCACGTCCTTGAGCCTGCGGTGGAAGATATGGCGCTCTTTACTCGCGGGTGCTGATGGCAACGTGTGAGCTATGAGAAGGAGGAACCTCGTTGCATACTATGAAAACTCTCTCTTGTTTTTCCTCTTAGGCTTGCCGGGCTGAGCTGTTTTTCTGTAGGGATACAAGCCAAAGAAAAAAGAAGGTATGAGGAACGCAAGAGGTACTTTCGTTAAAGCCTCGCTGTGCGCTGCTTGCCCAACAGTTGCCTCAACACCAGCAGCCCTTGTCCGCTTCCCTTCCACTAAAGACTGTTTTCATTATTTTTTTTTGTTTACCCCCTCGCCTTATTGAGAGACGCACTGCGTATTGTGTGTTTTTTGTTTTTCTTTGAATACTGTCGGGAGGGAAAGCAGCAAGAACGTGCATTAGCGACCTTTTTTTTTGTTCTTTTTATTTTCTCGCATATGACTCAATTCGTTGAGGATGAGGTGTAAGCTTCTTCCAGTCAACCGCAGAACTGCCTGTACTTTCAAGTAGTTTGGACCTTTTTCTTTTGCCTTAGTTTTTTTTTCTCTTTTTTTTCTCTCCCCCATTCTTGTTTTTTTTTTCCAGCAAAGAGAGCACCACATTTCTTAATAACAGCATTGTCGTTCCTCTCATAAGTTATATATATCTTTCTTACCGATTTCCGTAGCTAATTTTCATTCTTTTTTCAGCGTCTTTCAGTGCGTGAAATTATTGCGTAAGCAGGCATGACACACACAGAAAGTAGGTTTTATGCGTCTTTAACGTGCATATTTTCCGAACTTGATATATTTATATGTTCACTTATATCTGTTGAGTTTTTTTTTGGCTTTCTAACTTCTCATTTCTTTTTTTCAGTTGTTTTGCAGAGGCCAACCAGCTGAAACGGTGACGTAAGTGACCGGAATGCAAAGTCAACACACATATTTGCCCTCAGAGGACGAACAAACGTAATTTTATTTTTTTGTGCTGTTGAGCTACATTCTTTATCGAAGGTGTTTCGATTTTTTTCTGTTTCATTCACCCTTCACAAAACTCGTCTACATCACTCTTTTGGCCAAAATTTTAGTAGGTATATTATGCTAGTTTTGTTTGTGTGTGAGTGGATGCTCGTTTGTACATGCACAAAGTGATCTCGTAGTGCAGTCTCAGACTACAGTTTAGCCACGGATGCAAGCGCAAACTTGTGCGGCGTAACAATTTGGGTTTCGTTGCAATTAATTTCGTGCAGCCGCCCTTCTTGTGGCTTCTGCATCTTTTCCCTACTTCTCTCTGACGCTTTCCTCTGTGGAGTGCCTCTGTAGCTCTCTTTAAAACGCCTCTTTTCCTCCGGCTTCACGCTTTCTCTTCTCCTCTTTCCACTCTGCTCCACGCCCCTCACCTTACCCCCGCTTTCTCTCTCTCTCTGTTGTCGCGCGTATCAGGCCAACGATACCTCATACAATAATAATAAATATTTTCCATGCAGTCCAGCGCGCACTCGCTCGGCGCTACTGGGGGCGCGGTTGCAAGTGATCGACCTGTCTCACGGCCGAGCTCCACGCTGTCTGGCCGCAGCGAAGCCTTGGCGCTGCTGCTTCAGCGCATGCACTCCCTTCTTCCTCACACCCACCAAGGGGCTGCGTGTGCGAGAGAAACTGACACACACGACAGCGATAGCAGTGGCGAACACGCCTGCAGCATCTGCTCCCTTCTACTCCTTCTGTGCCACTGGGTTGCTGCGCGCGTCGCACTGCCAGACGACATAGACGAGGATTTTGTGGTGTTGTGGATGACACGGAGAAGGGCGGAGGGTGGCGTGGCCGGTGCGTTGTACGCCGAAGCGTGTCGCAACGAGGAGAATAAGGAGGAAGGATCGGAGATGCGTGGCGATCCCACGTTAACGTCTTCCTTCTCTACTGCAGGGTGTACCGCTGCGTGCCTCCTTCCCAGTGATACACTCCATGCGACGTCATGGCTCCGTGATTCCACTGCGTCGTCTGTCCCAGGCAGTGCATCCAGTGGTAAGGCGAAGCAGCGGTGTGACGTCTCACTTCAGCGCGAGATCGACGTTTGTTTCAATCGTGCGAAGAACGGCAGCCGCAGTATGAAGGACGACACACTAGAAAATTGCACGGAGGGTGAAGGGCTACGACGCGGTATGGAAAGTTTATTCCACACGTACCACGCAATTCGCGATGACGAGTCGTACTTCTTTCATCCATCACTGCTGCCAAAGGAGAACGCTGCACTAGTCCTGCAGATCTACGCCGAGTGCCGCACCGAGCTCGCTGCCCTTGCCCTTCTTCACCTTCTTTCTCCGCCCTCGCCGCTCTCTCCGGAAGTGATGGTGGGGACGGTGTCCGATGCTTTTCACAGCCTTCTGAATGCTCAGCAGGCGGCACGGTCAGCTGCCTCGTACTTGCACTCCTCTCCGTGCAGCGAGCTTCTCCGCGCACGCATTCGACCGCTGCTTGCTGCCCTGTCGCTTTCCAGCTCATCGGCTTCATCGACGGCGACGTTCCTTCATCCGCGAGTCGACGTGAGCTGCGATCCGCTGCTGAGCGTGTCTGGCTGTGGCTTGGTCGCGGCACACGCGATTGCGGAGGGCGAACTCCTCCTTCGAGAGGCAAGTCTGTTGACGGTGCCCGCTTCACCCAGTGCGGAAAGCAACGTGACTACGACAAAGACTTCGGTTAAAAGTCGCGGCTGCGTCTGGGATCGCATGCTCTGTGAGAGGGAGAAGATGGAAACGGTGGAGGAAGACGCCAGTGAGACAGCGCAGACGACTGCAGGTGCGCTCAAGACTGCAGCGGTCTCCACGGGGAATCATCTTCGCAAAGGAGACGCGTTAACATCCGCTGCAGCGTACCTAGTGGACGTTTTCGCGCAGCACTCGGAGAGTACGGTGACGAGGACGTGGTGGTGGTACCGTTGGGCTCTCGCCCTTCCCAGACGGCGCGCCGCACCGTCTCCTGCCGCAGAAGAGCGCGCACAGCAGCCATTGTTGTCATCGACAGTATCATTACCGCAGACAAGCATGCGGGATTGGGTAATGAATGCAGCCCGCGCAGCGCTTGGCGAAGGAGAAGGCCAAGGTGCTGTCAAGGAGGCAACATCTTCAGTACCCGGGCACACCGCACCTCTACTCCGGCAACTGTGTTTGCTGCCCGTTCGTGACGTGGACGAGCTTCACTTGCCGCGTCCTGCCCTGGCTAGTGTCGCCCAGCACTGCCTCGAGGACCGCCTCATGCCTCACTCAACCCCCGAGGCAAGCGCCGCTGTCTTTGCGCTGCTGAGCTTCGCCAACCACGCATGCGCGCCAAACGCTATTGTCGTCTTTGACGCAGATGCGCGCAACCCTGGCGGCGTCATCGGATCGCTGATCGCCCTGCGCGATATTGAGGCGAACGAGCCCCTCACCATCTCATACGTGCCTGCCACAACAGCGCTAACCATCGCCCAAGCAAAGCTGACCGACGTCCTTGGCTTTGTGTGTCGTTGCCGCCTCTGCACCGACAAGGCAGCGTTGCTGCACGGTGTGGTGTGCGGCGAGTGTGGGCAGCTCGTGTATGCACCACCAGCGGCTGTCAGCGGGCATCGAGGTCGGTTAGTCGGTGCGAACGGTAGCGACGGGGACGGCGTTCGTGGAGAGTCGATGTCGTCTGCCTTTACTCACTCGGCCCAGTGCACGCGTCGTCACAGAGATGATCCCTCTGACGGAGCCGAAGATGCAGCCGGAGGCGTGGCGAAGGTTCCCACAGGCTCTGTGGTGGCGCAGCTACAGCGGCAACTGGATCGCGTCTCTGCACACATCGCAGCGACCGAAAATCCTCCCGACGACGACGGACGGAACAGCAGCGCCTGTGACGGTTGTGTAGGTCACGATCACACACACCCAAGGACCTCTGCGATTCAGCAGGACCCGCTTGTGGCGGCGGTGCGGCAGCTGCTCGACCTTGACGCGTACGTTGCCCAGACGCTGCTGCCAACACACCACCTGCGTCTCCGCGCTCGCCTCGAGTCCTTCGCCTACGCGTCTGCTGCGCAGGGACTGGGCTCCACTGACAGCGCGCGACTCATTCACCTGTGCGCGAACACAGTGGAGGAGTTGGAAGTCGTGCTCGGAGCCAACCACCCCTTGCTCACGGGGCTGCGCATGCACCTCGTCTTCAGTCGCGGTCGTCACGTGCGGGCGGTGCACACGGCAGAGACGCTGGCCTCCGGTGCGCGCCACGCCGACTGCTGCGGGGCCGTGCGAGAGCAAGCCGCGCTGATGGAGCTGCCCTTTGTGATGGACCCGCTGGTGCGCCGCTGCGTGACGCGGTGCTTCCAGGAACACTACGTGCAGCTGCTGGGGTGGAGGCTGCCCTTGCTCACAAACGTATCGGAGGAAGATGTGCTGCGGACTTTCATGTGCCGGTATCCGGTGGAGCTGGAGGCGGCGGGGATCACCACTGCGGCACACATGGAATTTCTAGCGTCCATGGAAGACGGTGATACGGAAGCGGTCTAGCGACGGTACGTCATCACTTCATGTGCAAATATCGTTTGTTATGTCTATTTTTTTTTGTTTGTTTGTTTGTTTGCAGCGCAACTTCCTTCGCTATTCTTATGTACAGAACCAGCTCAGCGAGAAGAAAAAGAAAATCAAATTACAGGGAAAAGGGGTTTATGTACTGAGACTGCCAGAGTAGCCTCTCTTGTGCATCCTGGGGCTTGGTTGGATTAAAAGCAAACGATTGTGTCATGCGGTCAGCGTCTAGTGCAAACACGGTATTCTTTTTTTTCTTTTTACTCTATCCGCTATCTCTAAAAAAAAAAAAAAGCCCAGAACAGCCGTTACACCTGAGCGCGGCATCGAGTATCCGGCAACTTACACGCATGAGTCAAAGCTCCCAGCTGTTTGCACGCACAGAGCACAAAACCCAATCTGAGACTTACCACGAAAAGTCGAAGAGTTTGTGCAACTAGGTTTAAGAAAGCAGAACTGCATGTTTTTCGAACATCTTCTCAACACCTACTCTCTTTCACCTCTAAACCGTACACGAATCAGAACAAAGAGGCCCGTTGATTCCACAAACTGCGCGAGGCGAGCACCGTTTTCAGAGAAAGAAAAGAGAGCACCACATTAAGCTTTTCTCGACTGAGATAATAATAAAAGTTTAAATAGTGACATTAACAAAGATAACCTACTCGCAACGCATATATATTCACATAGAAATATATTCCTTAATCAACACAGGCATTTGTGTTTTCATTTACTAATAAAATGGATCCTTTGCACTACGAAGTGTGGGAGAGGTGCATCGCCTTTGTGGGACGCGTCTGCGCTGACCGCGACGCCTCTCACGGTCTCGCACACATGCGCAAGGTTACCGAGCAGGCCGTGCTGCTGTACCTGATGAGCACGTCCTCTGCGACCACTCGCGCCGAGCAAGCGGGCATGCTGTACCGCATCATCCTCGTCGCCATGCTGCACGACGTGGCCGATCACAAGTACGACACAGATGGGACGCTGTTTCAGCAAGTGGAAGCCTTCGTCGAGGTGGAGGCGGCTGCGCTGCTGGGCCGTGTCGCAGAGGGAAAGGCCGAAGAGTTTGTCTGTCCGCTGCCCTGCCGTGCGACGTCACCGGACGGGGTGGAGCAGGTGAAGCAACTCGTGCTGACCGCCTTGGACGCCATCTCATACTCAAAGGAGCACAAGCGAGGGATGCGCTGGTTTGTGCCCGCGTTGATGCGTGGGTCGGAGGTATGTCCGTCCATGCGCGATGCACACGCACAGGCATGCAGCTGGGTTGCTGTGCGCGACTTTGTAAGCGACGCCGACAAGCTGGAGGCCATTGGCGAGGAAGGGCTGCTGCGCTGCTACGAGTACACCTGCGAGCGCGTCCGCGCCGCCGCTGTTGGTGCGACAAACAAAGGCGGCACATCCACTGCCACTACAATGCAGGACGCCGCGGCCGCGGCACGCATTGAACGCGAGGCGGGGCGTGCGTTGCTAAAGGATGTGGTGGAGCACTTTCACGAGAAGCTGAAGCGTCTGTTGCCGGAGTTTATTGTAACACGCCCCGGCAAATTTTTGGGGACTCCTCGCAGTGCCGAAATGGCGACCCTGCTGGCGGAGTGGGAGGCCCATGGACCACCGCCCGTGACGGTGTACTGGCGCAACGTGGCCGCTGAGTACGTCATGCATGAGTGAGCTCGCCCTTATGCCTGTCTTCGAAAACGAAGAGGGCTTATATTGTTGCACATAATTTGTGTGCTATCGAATTTTTCCTTCTTTTTTTATTCATTGTTAACAGCGGCTTGTCTCGTTGAAATGCAGACAGTAACAAGCTGCTTCGATGCTAAAAAAGAAAAAGGAAAACACACACACCATGCTTTGCATTCTGTGGCATTCGAAGAATGAGAAACTGCAAGCTCCTTTTTTATTGATGATGATGATTATTATGTGTTGTTGCTCTTTCTCTTGGCACTTCGCTTTCACTGCGAGCTTGAATTTACGAAGTAGCCTTGTGGCTATTTCTTAAAGCAATTCTCTTCCTCTTTCCCCTCCTCCCTTTTTTTTTTCTCTAATTTGCTCGACAGATACTCCTTGGCGCACACGCATACACGCAGGAGCACAGAAGCATCTCACTTTGTGGAAACGCCACCCACGATTGTTTTCTTAAAGAGTTGCTGGTCCGCGTGCTTTGCACACACACATACACACACACACGCTGGGTGACAATGGACGCGGCGGCTCTCTTTAACGAGCGTAGGGCTGACGTGGCCGCCTTTGCCGCACTGCTCTTTCAACAGCGTCCCCAAAGGAAAATCATGCAAGAGGAGGAGAACGAGAAAGATAGCCACACACGTCGTGTCAAACTAGAGCGGAGGAAGAGGCCAAGTCTGACTGCACACAGCGAGGCTTCCGCTGCCACTCCGCTGCGCCGTTCTTCAGCAGCGTCGTCAGCAACGCCGTTTTATCGCCGACCGGCATCCGCAAATGTTCCCGTGTCGCGTGTCGTACAAGAGGCGAAGACGCGCGCCGCACGTCGGCATCACATGGCACAGCGAGACGCCACTAAGCTGAAGAGTTCCGCCATTGGCGGTGCGCAAGGTGGCAGCACCAAAGCTGAAACCCCCAGCAGCTCCATCGCGATGGGCTTCACTGCGCAGGAGCTACGCGATCGCACCTATCTGTGGATGTCAGAGCAGGGACACAACCTTGGCTCAAGTGCCGATGTAGCCCGCGAGGCATCAAAGCAGCTTGGCGTCTTGACACCTGGCCAGCAAGCCCAACTTCGTCGCCTAAACATCAAGCGCAAACATCAACGCGGGCTGAGCCACGCGCAGTGGGTGCTGCTGCTGCGACGGCGAAGGCGCCTATGGCAGCGAAGGCGTCCTGTGTCACGGCGTCGCCACTTGCGCCGACAGCTGGCCCTGCAACACGGACGCTTGCTAAGTCCCTGCTCGTGCTGCCGGCGTTCGAAGAAGCTGAAACGCATCGGCGCACAAAAGGCACCGGCAAAAGGCATCAAGGCGAGGCCGACCCGATGCGCTGCTCGTATCACGCAGTGGCTGCCCTCGCACGCCCGGCTTGTCAAGCGCTTCCATCACCGCACTCTCTCCCTCTTGCTGCCACGCAACGTCACGCATGTGAAGGCGTCGGTTGTCTGCACAGCACAGCGTGCCAGGGCAGCTCGTGGCATCGCTGCATCGACGACGTCGTCGCAGTTGAAGAGGCGGAGGGCCGTTTTGACGGCACGTGTGTCGGTGCCGCTGGAGCCGAAACGAAAGGGCCACCGCTTTCTACAGCGCTGGGCCACGGAGCTGGGCACCCAGCAGCGTCGACTCCATCGTGCCTCCGCTGCTTCATCGCCATCATCAGGGAAGGAGGAAAGGCTTCATGGCTCGACTGCGCTGGACACGACACTGATTGCGGATGTTTCTCAGCAGTGCGTGTACGCCATCACGACAGCGACGTCGAGGGGCTCTGCTTCACCTGTCTCTCTTGACGCCGACGCCGTTGCGCGAGCGATGGGGCTGCGCCGCGCGCCAGGCACCTCTGCCGAGGCGTCAGCCACTTCCGGTGCTGTCTTCTCCCTCGCACCCACCGCGCATCGCCAACGTACACGCTCCACCGCAGCAGCTGTGGTGCACGGACACATGTGGGGCGTCACTGAGGATGCCAGGTCCGTTGCGTCGACCCGGTGCGAGCTGACGGACAAGCGACGTGGACGTGTGAGCACCTTGGCTCGCCATACCCGTGTAGTCCCTGTGGTACTGGTCGCTTATGCTGATCGCGGCACCAGTGGAGCTTCCCTGTCCGACACGTTTCTTCTCTTCAGCGAGGCTCCCGTGCTGATCCCGCGCCGTGCTAGCGACGTGCTGCAGGTTCAGCTCATTTCTGCGTGGAACCCGTGCTGCCGTTGCCCCGCTCTTGCATCTGTGTATGAGTACTGGCACTGGGCGCCGTTGAACCCGCAAACAAACCCATCCTTCCCCTCGTCTGCGGAGGGCGTGCCCCCAGCCTCCCTCTCTTCTCCTTCACCTTTGGAAGTGCCTTGTGCTGTGGACGCTGTCAAAAAAGTGTTGCAGCGGACTGCGCGTGTTTACCGGCGCCTGCAGCGCCGCGCCACCACGACTCAGCAGCGGCGCTGCCCTGCGAGAAACAAGATGACTTCAAAGGCGGCTACAAACGTCGCCTCAACGGCGCAGCAAGCATCGCAGAAAAAGGACAAAGTCGCACGAACAGGGGCCGTGGCGACGACTCGAGTAGCCTCTTCGCGGGCTCGCAGGCTGCCCCGCCTTTCACTCTTCGTCTTTCCGAGCCTACCTCAGCCGTTTCTTCACGCTGCGACAGAAGGCAAAGATCAGGCAAGTGTTTGCAAAGGCGTTGTGCCGTACGTGTGGCGACTCGGCTTCGTTTACCACCCTAATCCACATCGACAACGAGCTCTCGCGCGTGCGCAGAGGAGCGACCCCGTCTTAAAAGACCACGCAACGCGGCTTGTCAGGTCTGCATCGCCACGACAGCTGTACCGCAGATCTGTTCGCACCCGGCGCGCCCACTTCCATCTAGCGCGCCGCTTCTTTGGCTTTCTCCTCACCGGACCGTTTCATCCCCCTTCAGGCCCCAAGCCCACGACAGCAGCTGCCAGGACTCGTGTGCTGGGCCTCAGCGACCGTGCGGCGCTGCTGGGCTTGGTAGGCCGGCCCGTCTACCCACTTGACTACGGGCAGTCCCGCCCCTCCGCGGCATCACAGCAGCGCTTCCGGAAAGCCCACCGCCCCACTCCGAGGAAAAGTTTGGTCGCACGTCCAAGCGCCAAGCGAGCTCGGGACTCTCCTTCGATAGAGGGAGAGGCGCTGAGCTCCGTTGCCTGGCACCCCCTCACGTCGCTTCCCTCCTACGTCCACATCCTCGAGTACTACGGCAACGTGACGAATGCCGGGTGTCGTCTGACCGTGCGGTCCGCACACGTCGACAAGAAGCTGCCGATGCTGCACAGCGCTGTGGGCTCTGTGCTGCTACGCTGCCGCCGCGCCGCTGTACCAAAAACGAACACGCTGAAGGCGACTGTTGGCTTTTGTCTTTCCTCATCGACGCCAGGGGCGGCAGACGACAGCCCACCAGTGGTGGAGCAGGTGGGAGTGGTGTCGTCCTCTGCGTTCTTTGCACAACGCTTCGGCTGCGTGGTGGCCCCGGTGTGGTGCTGTTTCCCACCTTGTTCTGCCTCGCTAGAGGAGGCTGCACCGCATCCAATAGCATCCCTCGCAGAGCACAGGGACGACTGCTGGACACCCGTGTCACTCCTTCCCTCGCAGCAGCAGCCGCAGCAGCGCCACGCAGATGTGCGCTTTGTCCTTACGACACCTGAAGGTGCAGAGGCGCTGCTGCGGCTCAGTGCGTCTCTGCAGCGCGTGTGTCCAACGCGGAAGCGCTCGTCTAGTCGTCGTCAACGCGCGCTGGATTTGGTGCGTGGGCGAAGTGCTCGCGAGTTGGAGGCGCTTCTGTGCGATTCCACGTTCTGCTCCCTCGTACAACTTATCCAGTGGTACGCTTAATCCGTTAAAAAAAAAAAAACCAATAAGCAATATGAGCTATGATGGGCAACACGGCGTTTACTTTCAATATCAACGCCTTGCACTTCTGCTTAAACTGCCAGCTTTTTAACGGTGTGTGTCCTAGCGAACGCAAAATTGAAAGGAACATTTTTGCCAAAAGCTGCGCGATTAATTCGTAGAGCGCTTCAGCCCTCTCTTTGTGTAGATTAACGCTTCTACGTTGATGACGCCCATTCTGAAACAAACAAGATAATTGTGAATACCTCTCCTTTTTGCTTTGTACTGCGAACTCACTCCCTTACCAACTGACTGTGCCTCTTTCTATACCACACAAACACGCAAACGTAGAGCATTCTCACTTCGTCTCCTGACACTTTTTACGTCGTCATTCTGCTATCCCCCAAGGATACTACCGCAGATGCCCGCGTCTGGGATTGTCTGACGAAGATTCACACAAAGAAAAGCCGCCTGCTTTGATTCTCCTTTTCCTTTTTTCTTTCTTTCGCCAGTTTCGACAGTCACACACGAAGGACTACACCACACACACACACACTTTATAGCTCAAACTTTTCCGTTGCATTGATTCACAGCTGCTTCTAATCTTCGGTTTTTCTCTCTCTCTTTTACTTTGACATTGTTGCTTGCCTGCGATGGATGCCGGCTCTGTGCTCAATGCGCTTCTCGCCCGCCACGACGCCTACCTCAGGGCGGCAGCGTCGGCTGCCCCGCCTCACCGACAGCGGAGAAGGTTAGATGGCGCTTTGGCCTCTGCACATGCTCCGCCCCCCAAAGTGGTGGAGGCTGTGCAGCGTGGCGTGAATCCGCTGATGTTAGGCACAGACTTGCACCCAGCAGAGGCAGCGGGACGACAGCGGGCAAAGGGCAAGCGAGCGGCACACGCCGCCGCAAAGAAAACTAGCGAGTCACGCGTGTCGTCTTCGGCAGCGAAGACAGATGCCTCGTTGAAGAGCAGCGCACAGGACACACAAACGAAATTGGATACACTGAAGGGGAAAAATAACAAAACACCTCCGTCGAACTCGCACCTCTTTCCTCTGTCACGGAAAGCTGATCAGGCACGTGGGGAGGCCATCTCAAAGACACTCGTAGCGCGCCATCGTGCGTTGCGTGCTCAGTCGCAAGAGGGCGAGGACGCACGCAAACGCGCGCGGTCGACATCAAGCTCGAGCGAGGCGCCGCGCAACAAGACGCCTGCGCAGTCGCAGGACGTTAAAGAATCGAGCAGAATATCCGGCACGAGCCGTCAACCCGCTCGCGCCGAGCCAAGCGCGTCTGTGCACGTTTCTTCAGCGCCGCTGCTTCACAAAGACGCCACCCCCACGAAACGAACGCGGCGCGACATCTGGCGCAGACGTTGCACAACCCGCAAAACCCTCCGCCTCACGCAGGGAGTGTCACGCGCGGTGGCCCTCCGTCGACACTGGTACACGTCACTGAACGCGAGTGCGACGGAGTCTCCATCACCGGGCACTGTCTTGTCTTCGGTTTTGAAGCATCACGATACCAGCACCAAAGCCCTTCCTGCATCTCCGACGCACGGAGCCACTCCGCTGCCACAGCCTGCACAGGATGCAGTGGAAGCGAAGTGCGCCGGTCGTCGTCGACTTGCTGCGCGTCGTGCTGTCCTTGGAGACGTCCACACGCGTCTGATGGCGCGCCGAACGGCAGCAGCTGCCGCGGCGAAAGGCACGACAGGCGAGGCCTCACTGTCTATCGCTGCGGTGCGCCACTCGCGGCGTCAATACGAAAATGACCTCCGCAGAACACTTCTTCAAGCCGATGTGGCGATGTGGGGTGTGGCTGCGCGTGTTGTCGCGGAGCGTCAAGAGGTGCTGCGCCGGCTCACCTCCAGCTGTGGCGCCTCAGCAATGGACACCGGCAAGGACGGCGTGCTGCCGCTCCTCCTCGCTCGCCACTTTCCACTCTTCGGGGCTTTGACGGAGGTGCAAGAGCTGGAGGTGCAAACTCCACGTTTGGGAACGCGAAGCACCCGCCACCGCCGCCGTGCTCGCTACGCCTCAGCTGTTGATGAGGGCCGCCATGACGAAACAGGCACGGCGGCGTGTGCTGCACGTCTGTGCGTCCTGCAACGTCACGTCGGCGTCGTGGTGGAGGACTACGCCGACTCGGTGGGCGTGCTACTGCTGCCTTTCCTCTCCTCTCCGTCCAGTGCTGGACGGATCGCGTGGGCAAACGCACTCGAGCACGCGCGCATACCGGGGGCCGGGAACAGGAATGACGCGGCGTGCGCAAGTGCATGTGAGAGGCTTCAGGCAGTGGCGTCCTCTCCGCGTGTTGTGCGTGTGCCGAAGCACTTCCCTGGGGCGTCGGGTGCCTTGGCGGAGCTGCTGCCGCGGCTGCTGGCGGCCACGCGCGGGAGTGCAAGTGCGCGTGTGGGCGACGCCTTCTCTGCTGCATCGCAGGCGTCGATGAAGTCCCATCACACGCGTGTACGAGCAGCGATCTTCTGCGGGGAGGTGGAGGATCGGGCACAGGCAGGTGTGGTAGTGGACGGAACGGATAAAGCTGATGAAGAAAGGGACGCCACGGCGTGCCCCTACCCACTGAAGCGACTGCTAAACCGCTGCCTCTAAAACAAACAAACAAATAATAACACTAATAATCTCTCATCGATAATCTAAGAGAAAGCGGCAAAATACCAAGTACGCTTTCTTCTTAAAGCAAAGAACACCACGTTTCGTGTCGGCTAACAACGGAAAAAAAACTAAACAACCAAAGAGCTTTCTTTTGCCCATGCCCCCAGAAACTTGTTGGTCTCTCCTCTTTTTAAACTTTTGGTGGAGCGTCTGATTTAAGAATGCTGCTTGCTGTTCTCCTGAGCAAGATCCGAGTTGACTGCTTTCGTTTCTCTCCACTTTTCTTTTACTTGCACTATGACCTTTATGTGCTGTCTTTTTTTCTCTCTCACACTCTGTTCTCTACCTAACGCGGCCAGCACGCTACGTCCTCATCTTTTATTTGTGTGCCGTCAACATTCCTTTTTCTTTCTTTTCTGTTTAATAGCTGCTTCGAATCTTCTTTAAAAAAAAAAAAAGCAAAAGACCACGACACGTTCATCTTATACACCTCCGATATCATCTTCTTCAATTCTATAAATAGCCGCAACCAAAGCCATCCATTCTTCACCCTTTGCCACACTGAGCGCCACACGCAAAAAAAAGAAAGTGAGGCTAAAGGCACCAAAACAAATAAAAAAGAGTGGATTCAGCACTACATACCAGAATTCAAGCGAGGGTGCGCTGCTGCACCTTCCCTTTTCTTTTTACGAGGTAGTCCACTTTTCAGTCGTCACAACGAAGTCCACATTCCTTCTTCTCGTGTCGCGGCGCGGCGGAGCACGCCGAACTCAAGCACCTCGCGCATCCTCCCGCGGCACACGCATCTCTGCGCCGCAGAAGAGCGCCGCCGTAAATCGGGCAATGACGGAGGTGAAACGAAGCCGCTCCCCCTCGCCGGGGTCGGCGCAGAAGGCAAAGAAGTTCCGCGCGGATGCGGAGGAGGTGGCGCTCTTCCTCTTTCGCAGAGACCTGCGCGTGGTGGACAACACCGGCCTGCAGGGCCTGGTGGAGGAGGCCGCCAAGCGGTCCATCAGCATCCTCCCCGCCTTCTTCTTCAACCCCATCCAGTGTGACAAGAAGAAAAACCCGTACTTTGGCGACAACTTCTTTCAGTTCTTCTGCCAATCGCTGGAGGACCTTGACAGCGCGTCGCAGCTGAACAAGCACCTTGTGTGCCTGCGCGGCACGGACACCGAATGCCTTGAGCAGATCCGCAAGTGCGGCTACAACGTCACCGTGCTCGGCTACAACGAAGACTTTACACCGTTTGCCCACGCACGCGATCAGCTGCTATCCACCTACGCCGACGAGCAGGGGATAACGTGCGTGGTGGGCAAGCAGGACTATACCCTTCGCCCCCTCGACGAAGTGGTCAGCGGGTCTGAGAAGCCCTACAGCGTCTTTACGCCCTTCTTCAACAAGTTCCTCTCCGACCACGCCTCCAAGGTTGAGAAGCCGATCCAAACGAACGTGAAGCGCATCCAGTCGATGCTCGTCGGCCAGCCCAAGAAGTACTTTGAGAAGTACCTCATCGACCCCGCGCAGCTGTACACGCACAATTCGAAGATTGTGGAGGTCGGTGGGCGGGCGGAAGGGCTGAAGCGCCTGGCGAAGGTGAAGACGCTGAAGAAGTACGCCGACGTTCGCGACAACATCGCGCATGACCAGACGTCGCACCTGAGCCCCTATATGAAGTGCGGAACCGTGTCCATGCGCGAGGTGTGGGAGGTCAGTACGCAGAGCCTCGGCAAGAGCCACCCCTTCACGCGGCAGCTGATGTGGCGCGAGTTCTACGCGATGTTGCTCTTTAATCATCCACGCCTGGCACAGGGACAGCTGAACGCTTTCATTGGCCAAAAGGAGATTGTCGCGACGAAGCAGCCGAAGAAGAACGCGCCGTTCCAAGCCAAGTACGACACCTTTAACTGGAAGTGGAAGTCGCAGCACTTCGACGCCTTCCGTGAGGGCCGCACGGGTGTGCCCATCGTCGACGCCGCCGTGCGCTGCGTGACGGCTACCGGGTGGTGCCACAACCGGTGCCGCCTGACCATCTCGAACTTCGCGGTGAAGGTGCTGGCTATTGACTGGCGCGAGTGTGAGAAGTGGTTCGCGACGGTGGCGGTGGACTACGACGTGGCGAACAACAACGGTGGCTGGCTGTGGTCGTCTGGGCAGGGAGCCGACCCGCAGCCGTACTTCCGTACCTTCAACCCGTTTCGCCAAGCCGAGCGCTTCGACCCTGACTGTGAATTTATTTATACGTGGGTGCCGGAGTTGAAGGGGGTGCCGCCGGAGGTGGTCCACTCCTGGGAGGACTACTGCACAAAGCTGGACAAGCAGAAGAAGGGCGGCAAGCAAAAGAAGGGCGCTGGAAAGAAGACGGTTGAGGCGTATGAGACCTCGTACCCGGCACCGATCGTCAACATCAAGGAAGGGAAGATGGCGGTGATTGAGCAGTTCAAGTCGCACTCGACCAAGAAGTAGAACCCGCTTCGTCACTTTCTTGCGACTCCTGTCGCAGCCGAGGTCAACGCAGCTCACCCTGCGTTTTACATGCTTCTGTCTTCTCCCGCGCAGTTGGCCCACTCTGTCTATCTGGTGTTTTCTCGTTCTAGTGTTCATTTCTTTCGTTTGTTTTTCTATATCCTTCTATATTCAAGCTCACAGGTTGAGCTGGGAGATCTGTAAAAACACAGGAAGAAAAAGTTTATTCTGTGACACATACGCACGCATACATGATCGTGTCTTGACATGTCGCCCTATAACCAGACATTTGCTTTTTTTTTTGTCTCAACCTTCCTCCTTTCTTCTCTCTTAGATTTGTTAGTTTTTTTTTTTTTTGGTTCTACGGTCTAGTAATCTTAAACCAGATGTGAGGATGTACATGATAGCTGTTGTTCTTCCAACTCTCGATGCCGTGAGCAACCACTCGCTCGCAGCTACGAATGTAAAGTACTGGCTTCCTTAGTTGAAACTCATTTCTGTGCCCAATAATCAACCTAAAAGCTTGAAAAGGGAAAAAATGAAAAAAAAATGATGGAGAAACCCTCAACGTCTTATCTCGAACATGCAGCTGTATAGGTTTTTTTTTTCTTCACGTGTATCTCTCTTTGGATTCTTTTTAATTATCATTTGTCTTTCAACTGTTCTCTTTTTCTGTATACACGTACCCCTCTGAAATGGCATTCTTTGTGCTTTTACTCTTTTTCATTTTGTTCTTTGTTTGACGTTCTCATACCGAGTGCATCGAGAGCTGACTTTTGCACGTTGTCACCCAATCTAAAGGCAATCGAAGCTTGTGCTCCTTTCCTTTTTTTCAAAGGAGTAAGAGTGCATACGTCACGCGTTAGGCGTATAAAAAACAAAAAAAAGAGAGACGCATGCACAAGATTCCGTTAAAGAGAAAAAACGCATGTGTTGTAAAGTAAAGCTTTATTAGACTCTATCAAGACACAAAAGGAAAACTAGAAGAATATGACGGTGCCGTTTGTTGAGCTACATATAAGGGTAAATGGAAACCTGACTTTTCCCACCTCATTTTATTTTTGCACACCTTCGACGCAAGCTCTCTGCGCACGACTGCAACTTGCCGTACCACACAACGCCTCTGTCCCCATCGATAAGCTTTCTTTGTCCCTCCTCCCTTCGATTACGTAGCCCCGCCTATCTCTACCCCCCCCCCCTCTCTCTCTTTCCTTTGTGTTTGATTTCCCTTCAATCTAACCCATTGTTGTTTCCGTATTGGCGCTTTCCTAGCACAAAACGTGTCAGTTTGTGGCGCTTTCTCTGTTATTGATTTTTTTTTTTTGCTCTGCTACACGCAACGCCTGGCCGTCCACATGCACCGTGTGGCTGATACGCTTGCTCTTACCTCTGGTGGGTCCCCACGGCGTGTGCCCTCTTCGACGCATTGGTCGCCCCGCCCTCCACATCGACCCGATACGCCCCCACCGGCACGCCTCGACGGCACCTCCGCCTCTCGCGCCGTGCCACCACGGCGGTGGCTACAACTCGCCACAGCTGATCTTCAACGCGACACGCACGACCTCACCGTAGAACAGGAGCTGGCAGCTCTGGAAAAGAGAATGATCGAATGGACGCAGAAGCGCCGGATGGAGGTGCAGGAGGCGGCGTCGTGGACAGCGGAAAACGGCGCGGCACACGTAGCGGCTGCCATGGAGACGCGTCTGCAGCGACGGCAAGAGGCAGAGCGTGTGCGTGCACAGCAGCGACTGCATCGGCTTCTCGAAACGTTGGAGTCCCGTCTGTCGCATTACACGCAAGGAGTCTCTCTACTATCAGACAGCGAGCACCCATCCGAGGCATGCTCTGTTGTTGCTGCCGCTGCAATCGCACATTCTGCACCCTCATCGCGGCCCTCAGAGCGATCGCCAACGAGTGAGCTTGCTGCGTGTGAGCGTCACCACTTGATTGGCTGTCAGCAGCTCTTCCTTGAGGAGCGTGAGGCTCGCAGCCAGCTGGAGAGTCGCTATCAGTTTGCGGTGGAAGTGGCTCTTTTAAAAGCGTTTGAGGTGGAGTCGCGCACCTGCGTTGAGGAGTGGGAGGAGATGTCGCACAATCGTCTCTCCGTTCACACAGTGTCGCCGGCACATTAGTTGAAAAGGGAGGAGCTGGTTTTGACAACCCCCGCCTTGTACATATATGTACAGCTGTTTAGCTGTCGATTGCGGCTCTTTTTGTTTTATTTTGGTTTCTTCTGTTTCTTGACTCTTCCCTACTTTGCTCTGCTCTTGATGAACACTGATGTGAACCTCTCTTTCCTGTTTTTATTTTCCCCGCTTTATGTACACTATCTCTCGCGCTCAGCGCCGTTTTGGCCTTCACCATACCCCCTACCATCTTTGGGGGAAATATTCCTTACCACAGAATAATAATAATAATAATAATAATAATAATAATAATAAATACTTTAATCGCCACCTGAAGTAAAAGAAAAATACTCTTTACAGCTAGCTTTTTTTTCTTTTGTGCATCCGCAGTGCACTCCATTTGTCCTCTGTACTACCGTAGCTATGCAGTCTCTGACACCGCCTCACAGATCATCATTGCTCCTGCGAATGCTTTTATCGGTGTACGCTTCTTCTGTCACTAGCCTTCCTTTTCAAAAAATCTCCTCCCTCCCTCCCTCTCTCTCTCGACACACGCCAACTTTTTTTTTATTTACTTGCATGTAACTACAACATCTGCTGAACCATGCATGTGTCATTAAATAAATAAATAAATGAACTATTCTTCAGTTATATAAAAAAAGCATATTAAGGTCACTTCTCTATCAGCACTAGAACGTGGACTTGTCTCTTCTTGTGTGCGTGCGTGAAAATTATTGAAGAAGAGAAAAGAATTTTTTTTGAAGTGATCCCGTTTATTGTTGCAACACCAACAGCAACTGCGCCTCAACTGCCTCACACACACACACACACACACAAACAAAAAATAAGGACACACACATACAATGCGTGAAAAAGTGGTCCCCATTCCCTTCCTGGGCAAGGAGGTCTCGGGCTGGATGTACCGAACGTCGCGGTGGACACGTGAAAACCCGTACAAGACGGCCGGCATCCTCTTCGCCTGCGTTGGCGGCTCCATCTTGTACGAGGCGCAGGTGACGCACAAAAACCGCATCCCCTCACCCAACGTCAATAACCACCTGGAGTATCAGCTGCGCGAGGCCTCTCTGTGGGATCGATGGTTCCGCCGTGGTGCGTCGCAGCGCAACGGCATGTCAGCGGACGCAACGGCGTCTGCCAGTCAGGCCACAGGATTAGAGGAGGTGCCGCTGACCCCGGAGGAGATGAAGCGTCAGCAGCAGCTCTCGCATCGCACGATTGCGGACGCCGAGGCCTTGCTATCCCGCTCCACCGATCCCGAAGAGCGCGCGTCGCTGGAGAAGGTCATCGAGCACGAACGGAAGCTGATGCAAGGTGTCAACGACACGACGATGCTGGTGCGTAGTGGCCAGCTCGCCGTCCGTGCACCGCACTGGGACATCCGCAACAATGAGCGCAACTGGAGCATTTTGTCTCGTGATCAGCAGCAGCAGAAGGACCACTACTGGTACCGCCGTGAGCGCAGTCGCGAGGACGACTACGCGCGTAACACCTACTCACGGCCGTAGACAGCTATGAGTGGCTCGATTTTCTTTTTTTTTCTCTCTAGCGTTGTGCAACGGCTTTCTGCTGGTGCAGTGGTGTTTTGAACTGCCATTGGATGTGGCATGCTTTGACCTTAAGTGGTCATGTTGGCGCTTTCTTTCTTTCCTTTGTTTTCCCCCTTCTTGAGTATCTTCACAGCTCTCTTTTTGTTTCCGTTTCATTTATCCTTCAGAGGTGTCCTTGGTGTCTCTCGAATCGCCCTGCATCTTGTTTTCGTCGTTTTCTTTCGAAAAGTGATACAGAAGCACAATCGAATATCTAAAAGAAAGCCCATTTTTCGAGGACTGCGCGTGTCTCTGCCTCGCAGTCGCTGTGAGGCCGCTGATACCTCTTTCGTCAAAGCAAGGTGTGTATGCGTGTGTGCTTGTATGTCTGTTCAGCAGCACGTTTGCCTCTCCCATAAGAAAAGAGGGTCTTCTTCCGCACTTTAAGTCCAATCGCACGCAGCTTTAAGATCGAGTTTTCGTGCCGTTGAGATAGGGCGTATATCTGTGTATCTGTATGCTAGTAAGTTTCTGAGCACCATAATCTCTTTCCTAGCCTACTAGAAACGCATTAGGAATGCTTTCTGAAAGAACTCGTTGCTTCCCCTTTCACTTTCTCTGTTCTCTTTTCTCTTTTCCTGTGTTGATGAGCGAACGCAGTTTAAAGCCGGACAAAAAAAAGAAAAGAAAAAACATTTTTTCACTTCTTCTTCCCTTGCAGGCCGCGACTCACATCTTTGCGTTGCCTTGAAATTGCCACAGTAGAGCCCCCTCCAAACAAAGGACTTTTCAGCTCAACTTCCCTTCACCCATCTGGCGTGTCTCGATCTCCCATCTTGGTAACGGTCCAACATATGCGCTGCATATCTCAGACAAGCTGTCGAGTGCTACGGCACAACGAAACTTTCTCGCCGTTCTCGGGAGCTTACGCGCTTCAGCTAACGCGGCGGCGCGCTTCTGTGGCTGGCGGTGGGCGGGGTGACCTGTTCACGCGACACGCTGGGCAGTATAAGGAACCCTACGCCGGCGCCGCACGTGGCATTACGCACCTCTCTGAATCCACGCAACCGCAGAACGGTCAGCTGCACGTTCGCAAACGTCGCGATCATCTCTCCTTTGACCGCGTGTACTCCGGCGCCGCGTACGCACGGCCCGCACTAGCAGCGTGGTCCTACCTCATCCCCTCGCTTCGCGCAGGCGTCGAGGCCACCTGTTCCGATGCGCTCTACGCGAAGCTGCTCGCCGGAGAGGCGCCGCTGACGGTGAAGGAGGAGCAGCAGCTGGCAGAGGCGCAGAGTCTTTTCCGTTTTGAGCTTCAGCAACGGATTGGTTTGTTGGAGGACAGCCTAGCGGAAGCAGAACTCCCGTATCTCCTTCAGTGGCCGTCTCTCTTCCAGCGTGTGTGGCTGCGACTTCCTCTGCACCTATCTACAACTGGCGAGGTAAAGGAGTGGCGTGAAGGCCAGGCGTCATCGCCCAACGCGGTCATTGCCACACCAACCGCGTCTCCCTCCGCCACGGCGGCCCTAATTCCCGTCTCCACAACAGTCTGGGCATCCTCTTTCTCTTCCCTCGTGGCTCCCGCGCAATCCTCCCCGGACGCCCCTTCTGCCAGCGCTCACCATCACCACCACCACCGCCACACAACATCGTTCCGTTCTCGACTGAGCTGCTTGACGGGGCACGTGGTGGAGAGTGTGGCGCAAGAGCTGCGTCAGTTAGAGACCGCCGCGCCTCCACGCGAAGATGGAGCACCGCGCAGTCGGCGGCAGGCGGCGCTCGAAGCGGCGTGGCGTACGCAGTGGCAGTCCTCTGTACGTTGGCACGCTGACACGCCGCAATAGAAGAGGCAGAAGGGTGCGGCCGCATGGCTTGGGTGCGCACTCTCTCAGCTACACTAGAAGGATTCGGTATTGTATTGCTGCCGCCGCTGTTTGTTCATCTTTCCTATCCTTCTTTTTTTCTCTTTTTGTTCTGGCTGTTTGCTGCTCATTGCCTCTGGTGTGAGTGGCGAAGGCAGTGCAGCAGCACCGACGATCTTCACAGGTATTTGTGGTTGTATGTTGTTAACCTAAATGAAAAGCAACATCCAAAAGTAATGAATAACTGGAAAAAATAATAAAAAAATGGTGTCACGGCCAAGAAGTGTCAGGTGTCCGCTCACGGGCAGGTACCACTTCCCGGGGGTTTCTCTTTGCTGGCGGGAAGGTGATGGTGTATACAGATCACAGACACACACACACACACGTACGCTCCCATTGAGCTCTTCGCTTTCTGTACTAGTAAATAGCTGCGCCCACCGCAATCAAGATTGAAGCGACGCGTTTTCGTGCTGAACACTTCAACATGCCATTGGAACTAATTGAATGACGCCGCTTTCGGATCGCTTTTTCTCTCTTGCTGCGAGAAAAAAAAAACCCGTCTCGTTCTGTTTTCTTTTCTTTCTAAGTTTTCCCTCACAGGACATATGAAGACTACATAAGGAACACTGTATCCCTCTGCTAATGTGAGTCTCTTCATAGCCTCCTCTTATCATAAAGAGACGGCCAACTGACAAGAATTACACGTCCAATAGAAAGACAAAAGGCATCGGACTCTTCTTGAGCTTCAGGGATGCAGATCAGCAATGCCACGAGCTCCAGCGTTCTCACAGAGGCACTCTGCGGGTTGCTGGATCGCGATCTGACTTTGCAGAGACACGTACTGCAGCACGTGACGGCTCTCGCGTGCCCGTTTAATACTTCAACCAGCTGCGCCGATGCACGGATGGCGCCACCTCTATGGAGCTACCCAGCCGGTCATCCTCCCTACCCCCACGAGATACGCCAAGACGAAGCACCGCAGCAGCGCATGTGCGCAACTACCTGCGATGAACCGCGCGAGGAGTGGCCACCCGTGCCATCCGCCCTCGGTCCCATTGACATGATCCTGGTGCTGGACATCTACGAGGTCGCGCAGGCGTCCCCGGGCACCTGCGCCGCCCTTCTCAACGCACCGTGTGCGGCTTTGGACGCCTCTGCTGCTGCCGCGGTGCAGGAGTGGTTGCACTGCTACGCCCATCGGCAATACACGCAGACGACGCAGGAGGATGAGTACGACGGTGGTGATGACCGCAACGCAGATCGTGTCATGGAGCATGCGCCGCTGGGCGAGGCCGCTGTGTCGCAGCCGCCATGGCCAGCGGTGTGGTGGTCAGCACTCGAGGCGAGGCAGGTGGAGTGCATACTGCGTGTGCTTCTCCTGCGCATGCCCAGCGTGTACACACTGTTTACCTCGGCAGGGGAAGCTGGATGCAGCAGTCTGGTCCGCCAGCACTCCCCTCTGACGCCTCTACCACGAGAGAGCACTGATGCATACAACAGTGGCTCTTTTGCGGACCTTTCCTCGATATCCCCGCTGCCGACAGAGGACGGTCAGGTGCAGAGTCTTTGCCTCTCGCCAAGCTCAGCGTGTCGCAGTAGCGTCTCCTCCCTTGCCAGCGGTTGCCTCTCCTCCGCTTGTCTGTCGTACCCGTCCGACGGCTTTCTTGAGGTTGCCCCTGAAGTGCACATTGTTGGCGTAGTACATCAGATTTACTTCCAACACAGAAGCGCCGACTTCCCCGCGCCTTGGATAGTGCTGTGGCTGCTTTGTCCACACGCTGCCACGCCGGTGCGTCGCGTCGTCGATCTGACGGCTCTGCGTCGTCGCACAGTGAATCTGGTGGCTGTGATAGGCGCGGTGGTGGAGGTGCGCGGTCACACGCAGGTCGCCCGGCGTCAGGCGAGTAAGTGTGGCGGGGAGACGCTGCTGGACGAGTACGTTGTGGCAAGCTGGGCCACCACCGTCACGCAGTCACTTTTCTCCGAGAACGAGAAGGAGGAGGAGGAGGTGTATACGGCGCGTATGACCGTTGCTCCGGTGACATCGTTTGTGTCTCCTGCCACCCCGACTGCCGCCGTCCCAGTGACAGCAGAACTGGCTGCCTTTGCGTCTCCGTTGCGCTTCTCATCACTGGATCGAGAGCAGACCATGCCGGTCCTTGACAAGGGCGTAACAGGGTGCGACATCGAGTTTGTTGCCGGGCTATCGGGCTGGGACGAAGAACGCGCGGCACGTGTCGCGCTGCGGTGTTGGGAGGGGGCACGCCTGGCCCTTGGCGTGACATGCGATGACGCTGGCAAAACCACCTCGACCACCTCCTCGTTCTTTTCGACCACACTTGACGTTGTTGTTGCGGCGCAGCTGGCACTGCACTCTGCATGGATGCGCGACGGGGTGGTACTGCTCTTGGTCGATGAGGCGGCGGATGCTCTGGTGACACAGATGGTGGAGGCCCTTCGTCGCGTCGCGCCTACCGCCACGCTGGAGCTGCCATCCTCGTTGCTGTGCCGCGCACCTCCGTCGTGTTTTCTTCCCTCCTATCGAGTGCAGAGGGTGCCGCCATCATCGCTAACGCGCCCGCAGCGAACACCGCCGACGTCGACGGCCGCTGTCAATGCCACAGCCACAGCGGCAGCAGCAACGTGTCGCGGCATGCCACCACCAGCAGCACGGCGCGCGCAGCAGCGGACACGCGTGACCGGCTTCGCAGCCGCCACCGCCGCCACGTCAGCCGCGCCGCCACCGCCGGAGTTTCCCGAGGTGGTGAGCGGCGGTGCGCTGACCCGTGCCAGTGGGCGTGCGCTCGTGCTGCAAGGCGTTGAGACGATGCCGGCGGCCACTCTTAGAGTGCTGCAGGAGGCGCTCCGCACGGTGAGCAGCGAGGACGGAGACGTGGGTGTCTTGCCCTCTGCTGTGTCAGATGCGGGAGGCAGCAGCGGGGATGTGCCGTTCTCAGAGGAGAGGTTCTGCAGCAGCCACTCAAGCATGACGACAGCAAAGCGATTTGGCGCATGCCGCGCACGCTCAGCCGGTGCACGGCACGTGATCCAGCGCGAGGGTGGCCAGCTGGTGGGCTACCGCGTCGCACACGCCGCGTTGTGCTCTGTGCGGCGCGGCGCTCGTCTGGCGGAGAAGAGCTACCTCTTCGAGTTTGCGCAGCGCTGCGACGTGGTACTGCGACCGGCGTACGACCGGCAGCGCCAGGCAGCGGCCGTGCACGCCGGTGTGGAGCCCATCTTTCGACACCTTCTTCAGTCTCGGCAAGAGACGTGGCTGGATCTCCTTGGACGGCTATGCGCATTATCCGCAACTCCAGAGGAGGTGGGTGGTGACGGAGAGATGACGGAGCTCACCCCTACTGTGTCGGAGCCGTGCAATCGGCTGCTCAGCACCTACTTCATCGCCGCTAAGGCACTCTGCCGCGATGGCACCGATGCGAGCATGATGACGGCGCTTGTGAAGCTGACAACCACCCATGCTCAGTGGCGCTGTCGGCTGACGCGGCTGCAGGGCCGGTGTGGCCGAGCAGGTCGAGCCTCGCGAGGAACGCAGCAGCCTTCTGCCACCGCTCTGGAGCGCTCGGCGGCCACGGCAACCGCGCTGATTGACGCCGTGGTGGCTGTGGGCCTCTGCGATGCCACGCTGCACTTCTTCACTGCGAAGACGCTGCTGGGCGAGTGCGTGTTTCGCTTGCTGGAGAGGGAGGCGTGGCCCATGTGGGAAGCCGAGGCTGAGGAACGAGCTGCCCTGCGAGAGTTGAGGCCGCACCAGGCGAGAGACTCGTCATTTGGTGTTAATGAGGAGGATGGTCAACATTCGTGGAGCGCTCCACCGTGTCTTTTAACCGGGGTCTCGACCGAGGTGCAAGAGCTTTATGGACAGGTTGAGTTCCGAACGCGCCTGGACGTTGGAGACCTGCACGGCTGCAATGATGCACCAGCTATCTCGGCGTTTTCAATCCAGCAGCTCGTGCAAGATTTGATCAACCACCTCGAACGCGTCACACAGAAAGCTGCAACGTCAGCGGAGTCGTAGACACAGGCTCTACCATGCTCAGAACAAACAATACCAGATTCGATGTTGTTGTTGCTGTTGTCGGGTGAAGGACGGTGCTATATTCGTCTTTGTTTTCTCTTTTTTTTTCACACTGCTACAGAGTTTAGAAGATAGTGTGAACGGTGAATTTACTTTTCTTCGGTTTCGTGTACTGTCTGCTCTCACTGCTCTTCATCTGCTTTTTTTTTTGCCTCTACCCCTGTGTTTAGCTGCTTTAAAGGCCAAAAACGATTCAAACACCCACAACAATTTGTCTGACTAATCCGAAGTGTCTAGTTTTGATGGAGGTCCGCTCAAGCAGCATCACCGAAGTTAACCCCGTGATGCTTGCCTAGAACAGTTGTCGCCTTTTTCAACGAAAGGAAAACAGTATACGCTACCCCTACTCAATTACTTTACCTCTAAATGTGCTCGACTGCTCCCTTAAACTCCTCTTTACTCACACCTTTACTTTCGCCTCTTGCTATCATTCTCAATATATATATATTACACATCCTCCTTTCCCCGTTTTTTTAAATTTCGGTTGCGCTCCTCTCGTTATTCTAGAATCCTTAATTATAAAAAAGAGCCCCGCTAGCTTCAGAGTTGAGCCGTCATCGTTGGTTGCGACATTTTCGTCAACTTTCATCACTTTGTCTTTTCTTTTTTTCTTTCCCACTCGGGGAGAAATCAAACAAACAAACAAACATAGATTGGAGGTTTCTATTGAAGCATGATGTTCGGTCGCCCACAGGCGCCTCAGAAGGACTGGGGTAGCATGTACTTCTACGAGAAGGTCCACCACCTCGTTGACCACACCGCGGACTTTGTCATTGGCAAGGTGAACTGGTGGGTGCCCTCGGTGGCGGTCGGCATGGCGCTTAGCCTCTTCATCATGGGCGGCCCCGAGAGTCTGCCGCAGGCTGCCTCCATCATTCTGCCCTCGGCCACACCGGTGGTGGTCACCCCGCAGTTCTCAAGCCCCGAGGGCCCACAGGGCAGCGCAGGTGCCCCGGAGGAAGAGGAGGACTTCTAAGAAGAAGGAATGCAATACTATCCAAGGGAGAGAGAGGAACGCAGGGCACGACAACGAAAGAAAAAAAAAAGACCAGGTGGGCGTGTGGGGTTTACACGATGGTGCGGTTGCGATACTCTGCACCTCCATTCTCTCTTGCTTTCTGTTGTCGCTTCGTCCATTCTTTTTTGTCTTTGGTTTAGTCGTCGTTGCCATTGTTGTATTTGGATGCGTGTGTGCATCTTCAACCAAGAAAAAAATCTTTTCTTTTTGTTCACATTGGTTCGACTCTTCTGTCCTTGTTCAAATCAACGTATGCCGACGCTCTGTGAGCGATGTGCTTCTTTGTCTGCGTTCATCTGGGTCTTTGTCTGTGGCGTTGTTTGAAGGTGAATATCAGTGCTTAGTCGTGCTTTATCGATTTGAGCCTTTCAAAGCACAATTTCACGCATGAAAGCAGCGACGGGGATGGACAAACACCGCAGTGTGCGCGGCACGAGAGGCAGTGTCCATTTCGCGCGGTGCGCACCCTTCCAGAGGTTCTCTGCGTCTTTGCCTGTGTCGTGCAGATCACTGTCCAACGTTTTTTTTTTCTGAACTTTTTCTTGGCGTGAAGTGGGCATTGTCCGTTGCGGTTGGTGTCGTCTGTGGTGAATGCGAGTTCTTGCGTTCGCCCTTTTTTTTTGCCTGAGTATCTCACCTTTGTTTTGTTTTCACGTGTTATATTAATCCACTTAAATTTGTTATGTCAACTTTGTAATAATAAAAAAGGAATGCACTTGCGTCAACACAGACAATAAGAAGTCTTTGTGTGCAATCTATGAAATGGCATTGGCTGTTGTGTAGCACCTCAACCTCTCCTCAACTCGATTGAAGTTTGTGGAAACACCTCGCTAGAGGAAACCCCTCCCCTTGGGAAAGGGGCTTTAACATACTTCTCCTAGTGTACTTAGATATTTTCGCGTTGCGTGGGAAAAAGCAAAAAAGCAAAAGGAAACTGATGCATCTACGTGCGGTGTTCTATACTTTCTTTTCTTCTTCACCTTCGTTATTTTTTCTCTCTCTCTCACTCTCTCCTGAAAAGGGAAGAGTCCACCACTGCGTCTCTCTATTCCTTCACGTGTCAGAGTGTGCAGCACCGCTCCTTTTTCCTTCTCCTCCTTCTACGGCTCAGATCTACAAGGAAAGGGACGAATCCTTCTCGCTGCCCTTTCCGGCTACACAACGCACACGTACACGCATACGTACAAGTTTGCATGCGTGAGCCACTGCTTCGGCCAAGACAGCGCACCCCCTTCAAGGCAACAGCATTCACTCTCATCACCACCACTCTCTTCGCCACAGCAGCTGCCAGCGCCATGGCACAGGAGTCGGCAACCGCCTTGCCGCCACCCAGCGCATCCGCAGACCCGGTGAGCATCATTATTGCAGAGGAAGCCCCCAAGAACACACTCGCTGCCTTCTTCTCCTTTGACAGCCCTGGAGGGTTTACGTGGTGGGCTGGCGCCATCTTGGGTGCTTTAGGCTGCTGCGCCTTCGCATCCATGATCATCATTCGCGTAGAGACGAACCGTCGCGAGCCTCCGGCGGTGATGGCGCTCATGAGCGCCCAGCAGTGTCCCTTACTCTCCTCCCTTCTTCCCCCTCTGGCTTTCGAGGCGTGGCGCAGCACGTGCTCACGCGTGTCGCGCGGCACGGCGTACACCTGCGCTTCCTCGGCCGACTGCACGGCGCTTGGGAGTACGTGCGCAGACCCTGCACTCCTTGCCCAGCTGCAGTGCGCGCACACAGGCACTGGAGCGGATGCGACGCGGCTGGTGTGCGCCTACCCCTCCTTCAACGCGAGCGCCACCTCCTCCACAACGCTCACATCGGGGTTTTGTACAAACGCCAACACGACCTGCGCGTTGTGCTTGAGCGGCACATGCGGGACGACAACGCCGTCAGCCGGTTCGATTGGGTGTCCATCGACCTCGGCATGCTCGAGTAGCCCCTGGCTGTGCAACCCACTGGATTTGTGAGTGGCCTACCTATGAACAAATGTGTGTGTGTGTGGGTGTGACTCTCTCTTGTGATGGACAAGATTGGCTCCTACAAAGTGGATCACCACCACCTATTCTTTTCTCTCTGATCTTCTCAATTCGTGTGCCTTTTTATGAGCTGCTCTAAAAGGAACTGCTGTTTTTGTTTTGTTTTAAGAATGCTAAAATCGTACCTATAGGTTCCCGTTGACACACACACACACACACACACACACACACTTATCTATACACTTATTTGTAGGCACAACTCTGCACTATCGTCCTTCTTATTTTGATTCTACCTTTTTTTTCCTATTGAACAACTCATGCCGAACTTGAGGCAAAAGCAAAACAAAGCATTTTCCATCGTTTTTCTTTCAAGGTGCAAGGACTAAAAAAAAAAAAACGCAGAAAGCTGAGAGAGCTAAAAATATATATTCGCGTCCATCAGATAAAGCAAAAAAAAAAGTAACAATCGAGGCTGTTGAAAGACTTTGCTTGTCATGAGGCTCTTAAATGCATCATCTGAGTGGTTAAAAGCCTTTTTTCTTGGCGATGCTGTGGCTTTAAACTAGCAGCCATGATGCTGCGAGTCAGCTCAGACACTGTTCGACAACCTCTTGTCGTCCGCCCCTATTCTCTTCACTATACATACTCTCGTCTGTATCACATATCTTGAACTTGACATTTTTGTTTTCTGTTTCAATGCAAAAAAGAGAAGTTTCGAAATAAAGGGCAAATAGCGCTGCATAGGCCTAGAACAATTACAAAGAAAAAAGAAAACGCGGGAAAAGCCGTATCAAGGAGACAAGATGGCGGACGAGCGCGATGGCGGCATTGTGCAGACGTTCCTCTCCCTTGGCACGGACTCCAGCCAGTGTTTCCGCATGTTCTCCCGCGGCAACAACCCAGGCTGCTACGTCCTCGGCTGGTGGGCGACGTTTGCGGCAAAGGAATACATCAAGTCCACCGCGGTGCTCAAGCAGTGGTCCACCTCGGCCAGCAGCTCCTCCTTCGTGGACGTCGTCGTCGTGAACGATGCGCTGTGCAAGGAGATGATTCGCGACTGCCTGCTCCGCCGCGGCGCCTCGGTGGAGTACTACGAACGAGAGTCCGCCGGTGGCCCGTATGTGTGCCGGCAGCGCGGCTCACCGGGCAACATAGCGGACTTCGAGGCATCGCTGTTCGAGTTTGAGGAGGCCGAGATTCAGCTCCTCGCCAGTGGATCACTGGTGTTTGGGCCGAGGCAGGACACCGGTGTGGCGGTCGGCTTCACCGCGCTGAACACTACGCTGCGGCAGCTCACCTTTGCCGAGTACGTGGACACGCCGCAGCTCACGAGTCTCGACGCCTTGGTGGCGCAGACGAACTTGAAGGAGCTGCTGCTGTGTGTCGTGCCACCGCCCGCCTCCGCGGTGGGCGAGACCAGCGTTGACGAGGATGAGCGCCTTGTGGCGGTGCGCCGCATCTGCGAGCGCTGCGGGGTGCAGCTGAACATTCGCACCCTACGCGAGGTCCGTCAGCAGATGAAAGCCGAGGCCGCCGCGAAGGGGCTCGGGGCCTTGGCGGACATCCTGCGTGTGCCAGAGGAGCGGCTGGCGCTGGATCTCTGCCCCCTCGCCCGCCACGCCGTGGAGAACATCCTGGGCCGCGTCGACGTCCTCGACGTGTCCAACCAGCGCGCCTTTTATCTGCGCCGCATCGTTCCATCCACCTACATGAAGCTGGACAGCGCGGCCATCGAGGCTCTCAACCTCGTGAGTAAGAAGCCCGAGCCGCGGGGATCGCTGCCGACTTCTGTCTTCTCCTGGCTGAATCGCTGCCACACCGGCATGGGGTCGCGCGCGATGCGGCAGTGGCTGCTGCAGCCGCTTCGCTCAGCCGACGACATTAACCAGCGCCTCACCATGGTGGAGCTCTTCGTCGAGAACCCGATTCTACGGGACATGTTCATCGCCCAGGTGCTGAGGCGTTGCGGGGATATGGACCGGCTCAATCGGAAGCTGCAACGCCGCAGCCTTGCGCTGAAGGACACGCAGAGCTTCCTGCACTTTGTGAATGTTGTCCCTGCTGCCCTGCAGGTCCTTAGCACCTACACTGGCGCCCAGTCGAAGCTACTCAAGGACGAGTTCATTGCGCCAATGGAGGACATCAACGAGCACATGGCAAATCTCAAGACGCTCATCGAGGCCACTGTGGACTTTAGCGACCGCAATGCGGCCCGCATGAACGCCTCCTTCGATGACGAGCTACAGGAGCTGCACGACCAGCTGGCGAGCACGCAGAAGGACATCGACCGCGAGTACGCACACGTCCTGCGTAAGTACGACTGGAATGAGAAGCAGCTCAAGTACGAATACCACGGTACCTACGGGTACGTTTTTCGCGTCTCACGCAAGGAGGACCGACAGCTGCGCAGCAGTAAGGAACTGATTACGGTGAGTACGTCGAAGGACGGCGTGCGCTTTGTTTCGGAGAAGATGGCGGCTCTCAGCGAGCAGTACCGCCGCATCAACGACGCCTACGAGAGTCGGCAGCAGGGCCTGAAGCGAAAGCTGGTCGACACAATTGCGTCCTACCTGCCCGTGCTGGACGATGCGAAGGAGCTCATCGCTATGCTGGACGTGTACGTTGCGTGGGCACTTGTGGTGAAGGACTGCCCTCGCCCGATGGTGCGTCCTGTCGTGCGGGATGCCGCTACCGCCACCGCAGGAGCAGCAGTAGCAGCAGCAGCAACCACAGTCGTGAAGAAGGAGAAAGCAGAGGGGTTGACTGCGGTGTGTGCGCAGGCCGACACGCAGGCAGCCCCCGATGTGCCTCGCAGCGCCGTTGGCAGCCCCGTCTTGTCCTTCAAGAACCTTCGCCATCCGCTGGTCGAGCTGCGGCAGCCCAACTTCAAGGCCAACTCACTCTTTCTGACCGAGCAGGCAAACGGTGTCCTCATCACCGGCCCCAACATGGGCGGCAAGTCCACGTTTATGCGCAGCGTTGGCGTGGCTGTCGTCCTCGCTCAGTCCGGCTGCTTCGTACCGGCGGACGCCGCAGAGGTGCAGGTGCGCGATGCCGTCATGTGCCGTGTCGGAGCAACGGACCACCTCGCGCAGGGCGTGTCCACGTTTATGGTGGAGATGCTCGAGTCCGCCGCGATCCTCTCCGGTGCCACACAGGACACACTGGCCATCGTCGACGAGCTGGGTCGTGGGACGTCCACGTATGACGGTTTCGGGCTGGCCTGGGCGATCGCGCAGGATGTGGCGGTGCGCGTGAAGGCCACTCTTCTCTTCTCTACCCACTTCCACGAGCTGACGCAGCTGCCATTGCAGTGCTCGGCGATTCAGAATGCGCACTTTGGCGCCGACGTCGACGAGGCAGCTGGCACGCTGCGCTTCTCTTACAGCCTGCAGCCTGGTCCGTGCGGGCGGAGCTACGGCTTGTACGTGGCCTCCCTCGCCAACCTGCCCGAGAGCGTGATCGAGTGCGCAAAGGCAAAGGCGGCGGAATGGGAAACCTTTGAGAAGGAGGGCGGCGCCAGCGCAGACAACAAAGCCCCTGATGCGACGGTGGTGCGAGCTGTGGCGACGTACGCGAAGCGGCTGCGTGAGTTGGAGCAACAGGAGCCTGACGAGGCACGCGATGCGGCGCTGAAGCTGCTGAAGGCGGAGGTGCAGCAGGACGCCTTGGTGCGACCGTATGTATGCGCGGTGCTGTAAGTGGGTCGTGAATAGTACTAATGAAAGAAAAAGCGCACATTGTCGAGTTGCGAGATGGAGGATTAGGCCGCTCTCCTCTCTCCTCTCTTGGCGGAGGTGGTGGGGAGATCAGTTGAGTTGGAGGCACGGCAACAACAACACACATACGCCTGCATTTCCTCATCCGGAGTACGTATCGAGCATAGAACTATTTTACCGAAGTACGGTTTTTTTTTTTTGTTGTTGCTCTTCTTCTTTTCGTACACACACGCACACACTGCGCGAAGCAGAACGACGTGGAATCGCGTGCGTCTATCGTTGTGGAACACATGAGTGAAGAGAGAAGATATCCGTGGTGTTGTCACGCACACACACACACACACATACGGTATACAGATGCTCCTTTGGGACATCATCATAGAAGCTCAGCCGCCATTACCATACATACCTTGCTATGCGTTTTCTAGCGTTAAAATAAACCTTGCTTTCTTATTACCGTATATATATATACACACTAAGTATTCAACTTGTGAGCGTTGTATTGTTTGACCTATTGCCTAAAATAGTCGTGCACTGCTGCCTGCCCCCTCTACGTGTTTGGCTGTGTGGATGTTCGTGGGCTGTGGAGATGGCGCGACGCGATGCATGTTTTCCTAGGCGCCACAATCCATGCTCCTCCCTCGCAAAGAACGCGTCTGGAATTGTTGGCCATCCCGAGCGTTGACGTCCAAGGAAGCCTCATGCATTTCGTGTTTCTTCCCGTGCTCATTCTTGCGACGATGTGCGGTGAAGAACTTCCTAAGGGCAGTACTCGGCGTGAAAGAGTGAAGTTGAACAGAAACAGAACTGGTTTTTGTCTAAATAATTCTCTCCCTTCTTCAACTCTCTATCTTACTCCTATTGTATTTCTTTGGTGCACTGTGAATTCACATCTGCATTGTTCCAATTATACAAACAGTGGCAGCACCCTTTGTCAGAGTGCTTCTAGCAGACGGGTCGAGCCACTCGTGTTCTCTTTCGTTGTTGCTGCTGACAGCTCTGCTCTCAAGTTACTTACATTTGCGTGTGTGTGTTATTATTGTTACTATCATTTTTTGGTCGTTGTGTGCGTGTGGTATACGTGACGTTATCTCATTCCATCCTCAAAGGGGTTTCCTCTTTTTTGCTCCCCCATCACACAGACGAATATATATATATATATATAAGGCGTATATTTATTTTTTCTAGCTGTTGACGTACGAGCGCGGACACGGTTAGCGACTTCCGTGTTCATTGAGTCATTTCTTAGCGGCCCTCTTGTAATTATTATTGTTTTGTTCTTTTTTCTTTATCACTGGCCCCATCTGCCTCATCATCGAAGCTGGGAGGGGGCCTTCGTCGTATTTCATCTCGCTGCATTGTTCGTGTGTCAACGTTACTCTGTTATTATTATTATTTATTTATTATTATTCCACTTCCACTTTACTCTTATCTAAGGCAGCTAAAGAACCTTAGACACTGTCTAGTTTTTTCTTTTTGTAGATTGCTTGCAGAATTGTTAGCGGTCTCATCATGGCGTTGCAGTCATTTGTAAACAGCATCGTCTTCTCCCCTCCCGGCAATGCAAACGCGTTGCAGTCCGTGCAACTGCTACAGCACAAGCAGTACATGGACTTTGTGCGCAAAGCATCGGGCCAGCGTATTGCCTACTATCACATGGCGCCCGGTGGCGGTCGGGTGACGGCGGATCGTCTGGCCGAGGTCACGCACTCGTCCACCGTGATGCTCTTTCATCACGGAAACGCGGAGGACTTGGGCGGGTGCTACCACTACGCGGAGTGGCTCGCTGCCTCCTTCGGCGTGGCTGTGGTCATGTACGACTACTGCGGCTACGGCTTCTCGGGCTACGCACACAGACAGGGACCACAAGCGGAGGTCACGGAGAAGTCGGTGTACAGCGACGCAGACGACATGTACGGCCATGTCCTCAACCTGGGCTACGCAGCTCACCGCATCGTGTTGGTCGGGCGATCTGTCGGCGGTGGCCCGGCCTGCTACCTCGCTCAGAAGCACCACAAGGAAATTGCCGGGCTAATTTTAATCTCCACCTTCACCTCGTGCCTGCGTGTGGTGTCCTCGTGCTGCTTGCCGTACTTCTGCTGCTGCGTCGACCTCTTCCCCAACTACCGCAGGGTCGAGGGGATGAAGGAGTGTCCGGTCCTCGTCATGCACGGGACCGACGATAGGGTGGTGCCCTACCACTGCTCCTGCGAGCTCCTTGACAACATCGACGAGCGACGGTCTGCCGCGCTGCGGCGTCTGCAGCGACATCGCAGGCGCGCCGCGGCAAAACAGGCCGCTAGCAGCGACAACGAGAAGGCGACCCTCAGCGCAAACAGCACCCACTCCGCCGCAGAGCTGCGAGCGAGCATGGAGGAGGTCGACTACCCACCAGTGCCGGGCGAGCCCGACAGCGTCTTTGATCTCTATCGAAGAGCTTACGCGGCCATACCGGTGGAGGTGCGCACCGTGGCCACGCAGCAGGTGGGCTTTCGAGCGCACGACGTCCACATCGGAGCTTTCCATAAGTGGCTTCCTGGGTGCGGCCACAACGACATCGAAAATCGCCAGATGGAGGCCTTCGCGCAGGCGCTGATGTGGTTCGTGCGATTTGCCAAGGCGTTTTCAGCTCAGCGCGCAATGGCCAGTGACGGCGCGAAGAGTGCGACTGCCGCGCCCGCAACGCGTGAGTGAGACAACAACGATGTGGAGCAACAGAAGAAGAAGCTGTCCCGTTGATGCCACCTGTGAAAAAAAAAAAAAAAACTGCTTTCCTTCCACTTTTATTGTCTGCACTTTGCTCTCGTTCTCTCTCTCTTTTGAGATACCGGCAGATTGGGGTCTTTTCTTACACCAACAAGACAGGCGCCCTGTTGTTGCTGTTCTTGTTTTCCATCAACTTGCTCGTACCGCTGCTATTGATTTTGTAACCGTTTCTTTGTTCTCGCGATTGCCACCTTCGCTATTTGTGTTTTACGGGTGCTACTCAAAAAAAAAAAAAAAGCGGTGTGAAAAGCGTCTGCACACACCCTCCCTCATCTGCGTTTTGTTTTAAAAATAATACTTATTAAAGTGTGCGTGTCTTTATGGGTTTGTGCTCTAGCGTGTCTATTCCATTGTTGTGCACAGCTGAGCGCATAAGCTGCTTTACTCATGGTCTGAGCATCTCTCGAAGTGCTGCTAAAAGGGTGGAAGGAAAAGGCGCGGGTATGTTAGTCACTGCGCCTCCTTCCCTAGTTGACTTGTGAGCCGCCTGTCCCCTGTAAGCATCGTTCTTCTCTTTTGTTTTTGCGGTTACATTATTTTCCATTCCACGTGTGCACGGGTTTCTTTTCCCTTTCCCCCGTTCTGCGATTAAAGGGAAGCGATTACAGTGACATGAAGCTCAAGGAGAACCACAAAAAAAAAAAAAAAAAAACGTGGCCAGAAGCGCTCTCCTTCGATGCAGGTCAATTGGCATTTATTCTCTCTTCTTTCTCGTCTTGTTGAACTTTCTTATGTGCCTCCAGTGCCCTCTCTAGTATATATGTGTGTTTGTATGTGATTGATCTGCTCATGTTTTGCTACAATTTTCTTGTTTTATGAACTAATCAACGAGGTATCTCAGATTGACTGCAGGAAGGACACAAACGTAAGCCGCGCGCTCTTGCAGTTGCGGGGGTGAATCGAAGAGGAAGGGAGCGTGCGCCGCGCCTTTGCCGCACGCTTGCACAGGCTATGGCTGCCGACCACTGTAAATTTCGATGTTGCACTTTGACTCGAGGGTAACAAGTCGTGTCCTTCGCACAAGTGTACTCTGCGACAAGCGCGTTTGGCACAGCAAATAGTGAGCGGCACATTCCTCCAAGCTTTACTTCTTCTTTAACCCTTTTCTCTCTTTCTCTTTCTGTCCTGACTCGTGTTTATCAAGCCAGCTGTCCTGGCTACCTATTCTCCTTTTTTTTTGTTGTTGTGCTGCAGAAGGCAGCGGACAGCACGCAATTAAAGCAAACAAACAAACAAAAAACAATCGCAACGCTTTTCTAAAAAATCCGGCATACTGCAACGGCGTATCATCACGATGCAGAGCCTTCGCGATGCCCCGGGCTACGCTGATATGGAGGACTACTACGACAGCGACTACGTCCCGCACCACCTCATCGATCGCTACAACGCCCTGCAGCAGGAGAGGCGTAAGAAGATAGAGCAGCAGTTCGTCGCCGCCACCCAAGCGCACGGACTCGCCGCCACACAGGACAGCCTGGCGTTGACGGCAGACTCCGCGGCTTCGCTTCACCGCACAACACACGCCTCTCCCGCGCCGTCCGCCATCGCACCCGCGCTGCAGTCGCAAGAGCCGTCGCAGCGACCGCTGCTGCGGTCAAGTCTCTTGCGATCCCCCCAGCGCTCGAGTAGCGCGCTGAGCAGCAGTGTGCCGCGGCAAGGTCCCCGGACAAGTGTGGCGCTGGATGCCATCTACGCAGCTCGCGAAATCGACCACGGCTTCACTGGAGCATCCACCGTCTCTGAAAGTCAACGGCCACCACCGCTGCCGTCAGCCTCCCCCAATCCCGCCCGTCCCGCCACGGCCGCCAAACCCGCAAAAACGCGCGTGTCGCGGAAGAGTGCGAAGAGAAGCTTTACGTCGCCCGATGAGCCGGCAGCGCAGCGCGACCTGTATGACAGCGCCGCCGAGGCACGCCGCCAAGAGCGCTTCTTCAGTGAGAGCAAGCGGCTGGGCAAGCCTTTCGTGCCGCCGGGTGGCAGCGGACTCGATGTCCCCACGCGGTTTATGCTGGGCGACTGCGTCAAGATGCTCTACCGCTCCATCGTCCCGGACTGGCGTGCGGCGTCGCCGATGGTGGTGTCGACGGCCGAGGATCTCATCACCGTCTACTTCTCTCTCGAGAAGTTGGAGAAGGCGCGGGTGACGGCGCTGTTGCAGTACATGAACGCCGGCCTGCTGCACAACGCCGCCATCCGCGAGTTCCACCTCACCAAGGTTCCGGAGGGGTGGGACGTGCTGACGGATGACGGCTACGTGATGTACACCTTCCGCCCACCGTGGGTAAAGAAGCGTGTGTTTCTGCCCGACACCGTGAACCCCTTCCACGCGCACCTACACGACGGCGATGCGTAGACACCAGCGTTTGCATGTTGTTGGTGTTGTTGTCGCTATCTGCGATGGACAGGTAAAAAAGATTAAAAAAACAGAAACATGCTCTGCTGTATCCCTATTAGACGACCATTACCTGCTGCTATTTTTTTCTTCTTTTATCTTTTCACGTTTAAGAGACCGGTCTTTCTTTGCACCGCCATTGCTGTTTCTTCGTGTCCCACGGCATCTAGTGCGCACGTTACCAGGAAACTTGTGCATCGCTGCATGCATATCTTTTGCTCTTTCTGCATGGTGAAGCATCATGTACATTAAGTCAACGCCCTTAAAAAAAAAAAAAAAAATTACCCTCGTACACATCTTCAAACCGTTCGGTCGAGTTTTTTGACCCTCTTCTTCTTTGGTTTTCATTATTTCGTAACTCGCTGTTTGTCGCTGCTCGCTGCAGTCTGTGTCCGCCTCATCGGCTTTGTGGCCTCAGAAAAAAGCTGCATTACCTCTCTTTCTCTCTCTCTCTCTCCACCCTTTCGCCTTCTCATGAGTAGCATCGCTGATTGTATCACAGAAAAAAAACGGCGCACCTGTAAAGATTGGTCTACCTGCATTTCTTTGTACAAAGTGTTCGAAACACACTAGAGAGCTGTGAAGGAAAAAAAAAAAGAAGCACAACGATCTGTCGTTTCTCTTGCGTTCGCCTCTTGACCTCTTACTGCTTTCGACAGCTTCACGGCTACGGTGCCGCCATACACTCACAAGTACGCAAACCACTCTAGTGAGTTTTGGTTATAGCCATCCAATTCAATTTTTGTTATTCTTCGCTCGTCTGCCCGTCATGAATCCTAGTGCGAGTGCCTATGTGCCGTCCTCCGCTCTCGCGCAGACCCTCCACCGTCGCCGGCCCACACCACCTCTGACGCCGCCGACCACAGCGCACGTACCAGCTGTCTGCTCCAGCGCTCCTCCTCTCTCTTCTCACGGCGCCGCTCTGACAGCGGCGGAACGTCTGCGCAAGCTGAAGGGCAGCACGGCAGCGCAGCCTCCTCTGAAGCACGCAGCCACCTTATCCGCTCGAACATCGGCAGCGCAGACGCCCGTGCTGACGCTGGCGACGGCCCCGCCTACACCGGCAGCCCCGCTGCCCTCTTCCTCTCCCGCATCTTTTCCTGAGCGATTGACGCGGCTCACGGAAGGGGCGGCGACGGCGTCCACCACGAAGAAGAGCTTCACTCGCTACACCAAGCAGGAGCTGCTGTCCCTACGCCCCGCAGCCATGGAGTGCATCACGCGTGGCCCCATTGTGGACCACCCACCGTTCTTGAAGGTGCCGGAGAGCTTTGCCCATCTCCTGGAGCTGCCCCACGCGCTCGAGTACGTGAACGTGGAGGCGGCGACGCAGCTGGTGGAACACCGCCCGTACGTGAGCCCGCTCCTCTCCTCCTCCGCCGCCACTGCCGGTGCGTCGCACGCGCAGACGGGGGACTGCGAAGGCGCTGCGGCAGCCGACGACGACATCGCACATGCCCGCCTCTTTCAGTGCGCTCTGTGCGCAGAGGGCGGCCCCCAGCCCTGCCCTGCTATTCAACGCATCATCCAGCGTGCGTCGAAGTTCGCCATGTCCACCAAGCTTGGCGCTGCCCTCATGCAGCCCCCGCTGGTGTTGGAGTCTCTCCTGCAGCTCGCCCTCGTCTTCGAAGCGAAGCAGAGCTCCCTGCGACTGCGCCTGCTGGCCGAGCGTAGCCCGCGTGTGGTGCACCTCGTCGAGGAGTACTTGTGCGGCGAGGGTTATCACCTGCCCTTGCCGCCCGTCACGGCGCATGAGGAGTGGGCGGCGATGAACAACATGCTGAAGTTTGACGCCATTCGCGACAACAAAACGCGAGTCATCACGGACCTTTCGAAGCACTGGAAGAAGCGGCGGACGCAGTTTGAGCAGTTTGTGCACTTCTTTGCCTTCCGCGATGCCCGCCCGGTGCGGCCCGCGAAGAACATCATTACCCAGTCCGTCAAGCCCGGTATGGTGGCCATGCTGATGGGCGACGTGACGGCTGTACTGCTGCTGCACCGCCTCGGCTTCTTCGTCCCACCGGACTACTACTGGGCGGTGTACCCGTTCCTTCGCCAGGCGCTTGGCGAGGGCACGCTTGCCTACGACGTGGTGCGGCACCTAGGGCTGTACTTTTCGTCCGCCCAACCGAAGGACATGTACAACCCGGTTGAGCGCCCCTCACACATTGCACCGTAAGAGAGAAAAGGAAGAAAGAATGAACCTTCTCTTCAGTGGAAAAAGTGAGGAAGGCGCAAATGATCTCACGTCGAACTGCTTTCGCGACACCACCTCGTTTTGTTACCTGTGCTTGTGCCAAGGAAAAAAAGAACCACTCGAAAACGCTCTTCTTTGCATCAACGATGAACAACCGCGTGTAAATACATATTTAATGAAAAAGAGGCACATTAACAGCAAAGACTCACCGAGGTCATTCTTTGTGCAATTGAACTCGTACCTTGAATCTCCCCCGTACCTCACCTGACAGTGTCGCGCTACATTCCTTTATGTGCATGTGCGTGCGAAGCACAAACGATGCGGGTGCAGAGGTAGCTGGATTAGTCTTTAAGATTTATACTTGCAACGCTGGCCAGTCAACGAAGTGTTGAGGACAGCCTTGATCTGCGCATTCTCACAAACCCTTTCTGCCCTTCCCATCCTCTCATGTACTTTCTTTCTCTCTATTACTGTCCTCAATCCCTTTCTTGCTGCCCGTTGGTACACATGTTGTTCTCCTTGCGAACGCAATTTGTTTTAATTGTGCTTCATCGACATCCAGGCAGCCGAGCCTCTTTTTTTTTTTGTCGTTGTTGCTGTTCAGTAAACAAACAACAGACTTCATTGCTGCATCTCAGTCATCACCTTTCCCCTTCGTCTTTTTCTTGAGATTCTCAACTCAGACGGTGCATCTTCACCTGGCAAATAGACACGTGTACGAAGGTGAACAACGCGTGCGCCCTCACGTGTCTCCTGGGCCAAGTGCGCCATTTCCGCTTTTCTTAAAGCGACCACCTTATAATTCTATATACCAATTAGCTTTTCTGCTGTAAGAGGCTGTACTCTGGCTGCCACTGGCTCGCCTGTGTCACCTTAGTTGTCTCGCAGCAGCGGTTTCTTTTTCTTTTTCTTTTCCACGCGTAGAGGTGCCCATTTACACCAGAGAATTTTTGCCCACTTCTTTTATCCAGCTGTTTTCGTTTCACTAGACTTTTTTTAATATCTTTTCCTCTTTTACCTCTATCAAGATCCCAAACCATCGCACTTGTACAAGCGCTTTTCCTCTCTTCTCATCTAATAGAGGGTTTGTGTATCCTAATTTTTTTTTCCCCTGGTCGAGGTATCGATTCTCTGTTTTCTCCTTTATTTAATAATTTTCTCTTGCCCTTGCCATCTCATACGTGACCTATGCAGCAGTGGACACTCGAGCGCAACTCAGAGTCACCGGAGAGCACCGGCCGCCCTTCGCTGTTTCAGCGTGATGCAAAGCTGTTCAAGGCGGAGGCTCGGCACGCTCGCCGCAGCGGCCGTGTAGAGCCGCGGGCACGGCTGTCTGGGAACAGCTTCCCCACAGACCCCTTCGCCGTTCACCACATGAACGCCTGTGACGACGGCCTGGAGGAGGAGGAGGGCCGCAACAGTGTACCACAGCGCCTGTCCCGTCACATCCCTCAACGTGTGGGCATCGACATGGCTGTGTCCTCCTTCAACTTAATCACGTCTCCGGCGTGTCTCTCACAGGCATCTGTCGCCTCGCCACGTGGTCTTGGTGGCAGCAGCTTTGGTCGTGGCAACGTTGCCGCTGCTGCAGCTGCCACTGGACACACCACAACACCTGGCAGCATAGCAGGCTCTGCCGCGGGCTCAAACCCTTCAGCGGCGCCCGCCGTGACCACCACAGCGGCTGCGGCCGCCGGGGGCGGAGTCTCCGCAATGGCAGCCAGCACAGTTCTTACCACGCCGGCATCAAGTGCGCTAACCAGCTTCTCAGAATCGATGGTGTCGGACGACTCCTCCTACATGACTTCGCTGTACAACGACGTCCTCGCGAGTAATCTCATCGGCCACCGCACGAGTGCCTCCGCCACCACCGCCTCCGCCAACGAAGGACGCAGCGGTGCCATGGCCTACGGTCGGTCCGCTGCCACGGGCGGTGGCCCACACGGCGGCGACGTTGTGCAGAACCTCGGTGACGCGGCGGACGGCGAGCGGGCGGGGGAGACGGGCAGCGAGGAGCGCGGCAGCGGACGGCGCCGAGGCCACGTTGACGCAACCACCGCCTCCGGCCGCCGTGGCCTGGGCGGAGAGGTGCTGCGATTTGCGGACACGAGCTCGTCCGAGGTGACGCCGCGGTCCTTTGGGGCGGCGAGTCCTCGGGAGGGTCCACCAGTGCGGGTGGCCACCTACACTACGAAGGGCGCGCGCGGGCCCACGGGGGCGTCCAGCGCTGGGCTCTCGGCCGGCTTGCCTCGGGTGCGCTCTCGTACCTTCTACACGGGCAGCGGCAGCGGCAGTCGCGGCGGGGGCGGAGCGCGCATTTTCAACACCACGCCAGAGCGCGTGTTGGATGCGCCACAGTTCCCTGCGGACGCCACGCAGCTGCTGGACTGGGGGGCCAACAACTCCATCGCCATCGGCATGGGCCACTCCCTCTACTCGTGGAACGGAGACAGCGGGCAGGCCGCCAAGGTGGTGGACCTCGACGACGCAGCCCGCATTCGGTGCGTGCAGTGGCTGCACAAGTGCACCTGCGTCGCCCTCAGCGTGCAGGAGGGCACCACGGCCATCTACGACTGCCGCAGCTCCGACTTTCTGCGGACGGTGCGCCTGCCTGCCGGGCTTGAGGTGACGGCGGTGTCCGTGAAGGGCCCCATCATGGCGGTCGCCTCTGACGGCCCGCACGGGACGACGTGCGCGTACGACCTCCGCGCCAAGGACGCCCTCATCGCGACCTACGAGGGCCACACAGGGGGCATCGCAAGCCTCCACTACTGCTCCGCGGAGCCGTTTTACCTCGCCACGGGCGGCCGCGATGGCTCGGTGCGTGTGTGGGACGCTCGCCGCGCCGCTACGCCCCGTTACGCCTTCGACGGCGTGCACCAGGGCAGCGTCAACGTCGTCCGCTGGGACCCGCAGAAGCGCAGTCGCCTCTTTACCGGCGGCGAAGATGGCGTGCTTTGCCTCATGGACACCCACGCCCCCAAACGCACGATTGAGATGGACCACAACACCGACGAGGAGAGCGGGGGTATCGGGAACAGTCACGAGCACCTTGCGCAGTACATCACTCGCGCCGTCAACACGCAGTTTCCGCTTTCCGGGCTTGTCTGTCACGGCGCGAGCGGGGAGGTGGTCACCACGCACAAGCTTAAAGGGCAGCTGCAGCTGCGCAAGACCTCGACGTTTCACCTTCTCAGCACGTTCACAGCACTGCACTGCAACGCGTCACTCAGTTGTCTTACAATGGCCCCCGACAAGGAGTCCGTCTGCGCCGCGCAGGGCGACGACACACTCAAGTTTTGGCGCGTCTTCGACCAGAGCGGAGTAGCAGCTACCAAAGCTGACTGGGGTGCCTCTCACCAAGACCCTAACGAAGGCTTTGAAGAGGCACTAAGATAGGCTCTCTCTCTCTCTCTTCATCTTATGCATTGTGCTGAAACTCTGTCCGCTTTGCCACCTTTTTGCCCTTCGTTTTTCTTCTTCTCAAGCTTACCTTTTTTATTTATGCTCGTTTTTTTTTTTATAGATCTACTCAGTCTTGCTTTTTTTTTTTTTACTTCGTCCTCGTCTTGCCTGCGCGACGATAGATTTTCGATTATGAACCCGCGTGCTTTTGTACTCTTACCACCTGGCGATTCTTTTAACTTGATTTGACATTCTTGTATTGTTTATCTTCCCTTCCTTTTTTTTTTTCCTTCTTCGGAGTTCACCTTTCTTCTACATAGTACCTCTTGTACATGCACACAGAGCACCAAGGACTCTAAAACCCTCCCACGCATCCATTACCCTCTAACGAGCGCTAAAGATCAAATCGCGAGCAAAAGGATTATCTTTGATGCGCTTATTTTGTACTTGGGGCAATACTTTTTGTGGGAAACACAAGAGACAGTCTGCGACTCTGTGAATCTCTCCCTCTCTCGTCGATTCAACAACTAGGAAGACCCATCCTCATTCGTCTACGCTTCGAATCTCTCTTTGGCTTGCGTGCTCCCACAAGTCAAAACAGTAGTTCTGCGAGAACCAAAAATAATTGCGTCTCTTGTTTTTTTCATCCGCTGCTCATCTTCTCAATTCTTCTACAATCTGCTCTTCACCTCTTCTCTGATACGATTCTTATTATTGGACTTCCGTATGCACGACAACGGTGCCCCGACTTATCCTCACTGTGCCAATTGCACAAACACACACACACAATTAAACGCACGTGCTGCCTCCCCGCTGCGAACCAACACACAACACCACGGCGACAGATTCATCAAGCCTTCTTTTTTTGCGATAAAAAAAA